>PVJA010034558.1:0-22462 GCA_004027025.1 Myocastor coypus | reverse complement strand
AAAAAAAAAAAAAAAAAAAAAAAAAAAGAAAGAAAGAAAGAAAGAAAGAAAGAAAGAAAGAAAGAAAGATAGAAAGAAAGAAAAAAATTCATAGAAAAGTCTAAGGCAAAGTAGACACCACTGAGATTTTTCTCTCTGCTCAGGTCTCCATGATGTTTTGCTCTCCACTTCTGCATCTCCTACCTACCTACCTAGACTGGAAGAAACTACTGCAACTGAAGCTCTCCAAACAAACCACTTTGCGTCCAGCTTCTGGGCCTTTGACCATGCAGTTACTTCTCCCTCTTAACCTTCTCTATCCGCTGGCTGACTCTTTTCTGTCCACATGAACCAGCTTGTTCAGCCATGAGGAGTGACAGATTGATGCCCCACATCATTTCTACAGCTCTGCCTGTGAAACAACAACAATAACAAACCAGATGCCTTTCTTTTTCTGAGAAAAAAAAACGCTAAAAGATGAGACAGGAAGTCTCTGAAAGAAAAGCCATCCTGACACATACAAGAGAAAACGTAAATACTAATAGGAGTAGCAGTAATAAGATTGGTAATGACACATCAGCCTACATCTTTATCTGCTATAGAGGAGGTAGTCTTAATCCTAATGACAGCATCTATGCAGTAATTTTTTATAAGCTAAAAGCAGCAATAAGCACTTTATACTTAATAACCTGCCACTTTATGTTTGTTTGTTTTGTTTTTGTATTTTAGGGAAGGATCTACAGGATGTCTAAAGTCTCACTACCAGATGACACTCCTCGTGATCCAGCTGTTTCAGCCTCCCAAGAGCTAGGATTATAGGTGCACATCACCATGCCATCTCAATTGCTGCCTCAGGGTGCCTCGGAGGTGGGGCCAGTACAGCAGGCCTGGGGATTGAACCCCTGGCCCCTGCATCTGCTTGCAGGTGTTTTAATCCACTGAGCTATTTGACTGACCCTTACTTTCTTCATGTGAGTTATTAGGCCTTTTCTGGAGAGGAGAAGATAGAGGATGAAGTTTGGAGATTTGCCCAAGGTCATGTAACCTGCAAGTTTCAGAGTCCATCCAATTGCAATGTACCAGGTGTTCAAGTTTTTTAAAAAAGGGTGAGATCTTTTTTTGTGGAGGGTATTGCTAGCACTAACACTTAAATTGGCTGCAAGACAGAACTTTCGCCCACAGACAGTCTAGTCTTCCCCAACAGGGGCACTATCACTGGCGTTTTCTACTCTAGCGTGCCCAGACCTTTCTTTCCAGTACTTCTTGTCCTAGGTTACTCGGCATGGACAGGGTGTCCTTGGTGGAACAAGGGACAATGGGTTGGTTTCTTGGCAGAAGGAGACACAAGTACAAAATGGCAGAAGTGTGAAAGCATGCTGTGTCTGTAGAACTCTAAAGTGACTGGCTTGGCTGGCGTGTGGGCCGCAGGGAAATGAACAATGAGATTTTAAGAACCTGGTGTGATAACCTCAGTGAAATTGCTTTGCCAACTCTCAAGGTTGTTGTGGGGACTGTGGGAGATAATGCCTAGGACATGGCTTTGCAAACTGGAAGTGCATGAGGCAGACATTAATTATTGCGAGATATTTCAGAGAGAGGTAGCCTGATCGACATGGAGGACAAGCTAGACGAAAATTAAAATATCTGCTAATTTCTCTTTAATTCACATTCTTAAAAGCATTCATACATGAAGAACTTTAATTGCATTGCTCTCATCTCTCTTTTTCAGATAAAGAGATTATAATAGATATTAGAAGCTAATAAAAATTCAGCCAGTTTCCTGGTTATTGTCTATTATGCAACCAGGTTCAGAAACTCGGAGTAATACAGCATTTAGTTGCTTGCTTATAAGACCACATCCAGTTAATTCTGTATCAAAACATCTCTTAGGTGTACTCTGTCTCATCTCTTTCCTCGGTTGTCCTGATACTGGGAGCCTTGGGAGAACACGTCTATGTCCAGCTTGTTTACAACCATATTCTTAGTCCCTAGTGAATATTTGTTTAATGCCAAATCCAAGTCTAGATGTCATTATGTCACACCTGAGTTCCTGCAGGGACATCTTGGCTCTGCCTTGTCTGTTCTACTCTCAAAGCTGTTCTGTTTGTGTTTGATCAAAAATTTAATCCATTTCCCCCATTCTAATAAAATGCTATTGGTGAAATTAATTTAACTAATAACAAATACTAATGCTGCTGACAAAGAACCCAAGCTCACAGATTAGCCAGAGCCACAAGGTAGGAAATTTTAAAAAAGTATAGTTATTTGAGAAACCACATTGTTATTTTTTTCAGATCGCATTGTATGCCTGAAATTTCAAGATTATAATTTGAAGTTATTAGAGACAGCAAAGGATCCATCAAGTGGTCAAAGGTCAACATATTAGTCATGGGTGATTAAAAAATGGGATACAGAGAAGATTTCATACTCACTATTCCAAGTGCCCATAGCTGAATGAGGGTATGCTAGAAACAGAGGTGGCTGCAATGTTCTTTCCAGCTTTGGACTCTTGTCTCTTGGGTCCTCACAAAGGTTGGCTTGTATTACACACCTCACAAAGTCACTCACAATGGTTCTGTTAGTTTCTAACTCTGGCTAATGTGAAAATAAATCTCCAACAATATCTGCCTTATGTAAGAATCAGATGCCATCCTCAACATTCACCTGACCCCCTCTGAGGAAACATTTTCTCTCTGGGTGGTGGATATATACGTAGATCTCCCACAAGAACAGCTTTTGCAATGCCATCCCTACGAGGTAAGGGCCTCCATTTCACATCTACTGCATCTGTATTTTAGGACAAAGGGAGGATAGCTTTAATGAAACATCCACTTAACTCATCTTAGAGCGAGAGCTATGCTGTCTGAACCTGCAGATGGAAACATAGGCTGTAACTCACAGTGTGTGCTTGGAAGCTAATTGTATGACCTTGAGATATTTACAACTGACCCTGTGCTTTGATTTCTTATCTGTAGAATGGAGTAATAATATCTACTTCACAGACTCAAAAGAAATTCACGTAGATTGTTTATTTATTTATTTTTTGTATTTTTAGTACAGGGTCTCCAGGGTCTCTCACTACACAGATTGTACACATAGTGATCCTTCTGTTTTCAGCCTCCCAAATGCTGGGATTACCTTCACAGACCATCATACCCAGTCTCATTGGCCATTACAGCATGCCTTGGAGATGGAGCAGGCATGACATGCTGGAGTAGAGTGCTTAAAACAATGCCACTATACAGTAAGCACTCACTATTGGTAATAATGATAATAAATGCCTGCTACATTATTTTCTACCATCGAGGCTCCAGAGTGACAGCATGTCTGGAAAGCAAGGGTAAATCAATTCATCTTTCCTCCAGTTCTTATTGATGGCTGAACCGTGAAGAAGGTCTCAGTATGTGTGTCTCACGAAAAAAGAAATTGTGATCAGGACACAGAGCACACTGGGTCTCTGTGATGGTTACAGCTGATTGTGTCAACTTGATTGGCTTGGGAGCTCCCAAGGGATTAGTAAAGCACACCTCTGAGTGAGTCCTTGAGGCATGGCTCCTGATTTCTGATGCTGCTTACCAACCACCATGGCCTAAGCAACTGTACTCCTCTAGGTCTTCCCACATATACGTATTTTTGCCTTGGAGCCAGATTACCATGCACTGAATTCTCTGACCATGAGTCAAATTAAACATCTCTTTCTTTAAAAGATATGAGGGTCCCAGCAACAGGAAAGTTGACTTATACAGTCTCAGAAAGGTGGACAGTGAACTTCAGACAGAAAGGGCAAAAGTCTGCACTGAGAACCGCACGTATCTCCAGCACTGTCCCCAGCCCCAAATCAGAGTTAATGTCCTTTCTGTTTGTCCCATAGTGCACTGGACTTCCTTCTAGCACTTATACAGTGATCTTCAGGGTGATGGTGTTGCTTCTTCAACTCTACAACTACACTGTGCCTTTCTTGACGGCAGGAACCCACATTTATCTTTTTTCATGGCACCAGTAGCTAGCACGCAATTCACAAATAAATGTGCAATGGAAAGTCCTTGCAGTACTTGAGAGGAGGCTCGAGTTTGGAAGTCACTGCTGCCTTTGACAGCTTTGTGTATATCGAAGAATAATGGGTCCTAGGCTTGAGCACTAAGCAGATAGCTTCAGTTTTCAGCCCTGCTTTCTAGTAGTAGTTTAGCAAAACTATTTAACTCCTTAGAATTTTGGTTTCATATGGATGAGCTCTTTTTAAATGTTAATTCACTTTGCATATTGACCAGCATTATATTAATATTAATGGTCACTACTGATGTCTCTTTAACAATTACAGATAGGTCAATAGTCACTCCATGTGCTGACTTCAGAGTTTTGGAGTTCTGAGTATTTGATTGACATTGAGTCTCCTTTATGGCTGAAAAGGGAAACTTTAAAAGGATATACAAGAGTGGAGTCTTTTTAAAGGGGTAATTGTTGCTTCATAAAATGCTAGTTTAGGAAAAAAGGCAACTCAATTTCCGTTTTATGAGTTAGATATGGGGTAGAGAGGGAATTCACCTTTCTGTCCTTACCTAAAAATAATTTCAAGTAATTAAACCATCTGCTTGGAGAGAGGGCAAAGGGGACATTAGGAGAGTCCTCAATCAAGAAGGAAGACAAGAGTTCCTTAAAGCATCCGTGAATGCCAGGCTGGGAGGGTGAACCACGACAGAGGTCAGCAGACACCACATTTGTCTTTTCCTGTGCCTTGAATACCAATGTCTGTGGCAGACCTGGTGGCAAACATAGCACTAGCGGTGACGTGTAGGCCTATTGCAACTCATCTCTGCTGCTCAGTAACTGACAGCCTTGGGCTGGCCACCTTCCTCCTCACAACCTCAGTTTCCTCATCTGCCAATTGGGCACGACAGAAGTAACAGCTTCATGTGTGATGTGAAGATTAAGTGAGGCAAATCTATCTCTCATCTCTCCATCCACCTATCCATGTACCCATCCATCCATTCACTCACTCACTCATCCATCAAATAATTTATCAAGCTCTTTTCCACATGCCAAGGCTCCTCAGAGGGTATTGGAGTGAAAGAGATGACTGTTTGTGTCAATTTAATTGACTTTGTCAAAGGCTCAGAGTCTAATTCTAACTTTTTGATGTTTTCAGATACAGATAATATCTTCTTTTGAGTCCCTGTGGGAATTTAAAATGTAACTCCCTCACCACCTCCCCCTATTTTAGAACATGCCACATATCATTATAATGGTGGATTTTCCTTTCTGGCTGCCAGAAATATGAGTCTCTAAGGATGGGAACCATTTCTTGACCATCTTTGTCTGCTATGCTTTCTTCTATCTGCTTGGCACAGAGTAGAAGTTCAGGAAGGGGAACTTGGTTCTTAAAATACAGCCCACATAGCCCACGTGGGACTCTGATGAGAATGTTTGTTGCTCTTAAACAAAGAAACTGTTCTATTTGTTAAACACCTACAATGGGCCAGTGTTTTGTGCATTGTCTCACACAAAAGATTCCCTCAACAAAGTGAGTACTCAACCTCATCTCAAAGGTATGGGGACAGAGCCTCAGAGACTTTAATTTACACAGCAAGGCAGCCCAGCCCATACTCAAACGTGGTTTTTACCACTTCTCTTGGTAGATGAAGTCATTTATAATATTGATGAGGAAGGGTAAGGACAAAATTGTGATGGTATAAATGGGTATGCATGTATACACATAAGCATGTGTGCATATGTGTGTGTACAAATTGTGTAATAGTGGAATTCGAGGCCAGCATAAAAACAGCAATCTTAAACTCCAATAGGGCAAGGCAGGGAACATAATTAAGAGATGATAAACGGCAAATAAGACAAATCTGTGTCTTGGGGAGGCAATAGGAAGAGGTAGGACAATGTTGAATTGGACAGCAAAAGCCCTGCCTGAGGGAAGCTATGGTTACTTGACTCTAGGCTCTTGGTGACACCTGGAGAAAGCCTAGTTTTTTAGACCTCAGTTCTTCTCAAGAGTTCTGATAGATGTGGATCTTTATGTACTTGCCTTCAAATACTACTTAAGGGAAGGTATTGTCTCATTTTTTCCAGCACTGGGGATTGAACCCAGGCCTTGCACCTGGTACTACATCTCCAGCCCTTTTTATTTTATTTCTTGACACAGGCTGTCAGTAAGTTGCTAAGTTGTTCAGTTGCCCAGACTGGACTTAAACTTGTGGTCCTCCTACCTCAGCCTTCTAGAATGTTGGAATTACAGGCATGTGTTCTGAAAGGCGTCTTCCCAAACTTGAGGAAGGAAAGCGGTGATAGTGTTATGGTTTATGTCTAATTGTCCTTCCCAAAGCCTCATGCAGTCACTGAGGCAGTTTCTAGAGTTTGCGATTAATTCATGATCCAATGTTCCGATTATGGGTATGAGTGCTACATCCCTCTGGGTTGGACAGATTAAATGCAATACAAGGCAGGGAAAAAGGCTTGCCAGCTGCTACAACAACTGCTCCTCCCTTTTCTCTTTGCTGTTTTCTACCACCGTAAAACTACTGCCATTTTTAACGTGTTACTCCGCCTTGGAGCCAGCTGAGTATGGACTGAAACCTCCACTAACTGTCAGCTAAATAAACCTTTCCTTCTTTAATTCTGGGTGTCCCAGATATGAGAGAAGAATAACTGAGACAGGTATAACCAGTATGCATTTAACCAATGTTTTGGGGAAAATATTTAGTCCAGGAGAAATGATGAAAGGTCTTATTTCCCAGAGGCAGTGTCTTCTGGCCAGAGGTCTATTCTGTGAAGATTCAGGAAGCAGTGGGACTTTTCTTTTTCTCTCCCTGAACTACTTCTCCTCGTTTCACGATGTCCTTGGAATCTCTGACTCTGTCTTTGGGACATTACTCCTTCTTTTGCTTGAACTTAATGGAAGCATAATGAAAGTGTCCCTCTGTTACACTGTCCAGAACTCAAACCCATTCACTTGTCAAATGACACTGCTTCAGGTGACCTTTCTGACTCTGTACTCTTCTGTCATATGGCAGCCCAACCCAGGCCCTTGTGTCCTTTCTGTTTAGAATCTTATGAGGCACAGCTGTGTCATACACAGGACCTTCCCACTGTCACAGTTGAGGTCCTAGCTAGCTTTCTATCATGCTATGGAGACTTTTTATGGCCCCAAGAGACCAGATATCCTTGATACTCAAGGGCATCTTGAGATTTCTCTCTTCTTTTGTCTGTCAGTTTTACTTGAGACTGTAGAAATCGATAGAAGTGGCCAAAGTAAGATGAGAGAAGTTGATTGGAAGTATGACCCTGACACTCACTTCTGCTGTATTCCAGGCACCCTACTGCTGGTTCTGTCTCTCTTTCCAGTGCCTTGGAGGCTCACGCTACTGCACCATCCTCTTCTCTCTTTGGCAGTGAAAAAGGTATGGAACAGCATGCACTATCCATTGACTCTATAGCAGCCAGAGAGACCTTCAAAAGGTATATTAGATCATGCCACCTACTTCAAAGGTCCCTGTGTCTTCTGGTAACACTTAGGATAAAATCCAAATGGCTTGCTGTGGACCCGAAGACCCATGAAATCCATCCCATTCCTATCTATTGCCCTCATCCCTGGTCCTTGCTTAACACACTCTGGTGCCATGGGCCTCTGGGCAAGCTGAGCCCCATCGTGGTGATTTGTTCCGGATGTCCCCTTGGCCTGGTATGCTCTCCCCTCTGTGTTCCCCTAGGCTGTTCCTTCTGTCACCAAAGTCTCTCTCAAGCCTAAGCTCTTTGGACCACCTAGTGTAGGTGGCTCCCTGATACCCCTCCTGTGATCTGATCTCTGTTATGCCTTAGATTTCGATGTCTTCTCAAAGCCTCACGTTTGTGGAAGGCAATTGGCTCATGGGAGCACTGAACTCCTGAGCACATTCTACACCAATTAGCCCAGTAGCTGTGCGTGCTGTTAGGAGGTAGGGGCCTGGTTGAAAGTGGGACACCTGGGGCACAACTGGAAAAACATTTTCTCTTTCCTGGCTCCTCTCTACTCTGCTTCCTGGCTGCCGGAGGTTGAGCACAATTTTCTCTGCCAGACCCCTCTGCCGTCCTGCTTCTGCCTTGGATCCTGCTGACCATGGACTGAAATGATGAGCCCTAGGCCACTCTCCTCCTCTGAATCATGAGTTTTGGGTGTGTGCTGCAGGACAGTGATGGAAACAATCTCCGAAGCACATATCAGTGCCCACTGTGGTTTCATTCATGCTTCCGTTAACCTGTTTGCCACCTATCTCCGTAGTGGGAAGGAGTTGGGACATTTTTGTATTCTTTGCTTTTCTTGGTGGGAAAGGGGCTCTATGCTGAACATTTATCTAGTAAAACTGATATCATCACCCCCATTCCCAGATGAGCAAAATGAGGCTTAAAATAGGGGGATGCTACCCACTCTGTGGGTAAATGGCTGCACTCTGAGACCATGACAAGGGGAGTAAAGCAAACACACAAGCGTAAACACCACATGGTTTCTCTTACATGAGAAGCATGAAAGATAAAGAGACAAATAAAAAGATAGAGAATGGGAAGCAAGGAGATCTTTTACAAATGGGGAGGATATCAGTCAAGAGACAGAGGGAGGCCAGGCATGGTGGACGCATTCCTGTAATCCCAGCACTCGGGAGGCTGAGGCAGGAGGATCAGTGCAAGTTTGAGACCAACCTGGGCTACAAAAGTGAGCTCAAGGCCATCCTGAACTGCATAATGACCCTGTCTCAAAAAGATAAAAAAGAAAAGATGGAGGGAGGGGTGGGGAAGAGATGAAGGAGGAATTCAGCATATATATATATATGCTCACGCCCAGTCTCTATTGCCATCTCAGGGCACCCCGGAGGTGGGGCTGGCATGGCAATTTTTTTTTTTCTTGTTCTTTTAAATTATAACTTTTTAAACCAAGTTTTCATGCTTAAATCTGGTAGTCTGTGCAGCTTATTTGAAGACAATATTATGCAATACAGCAAACCTTGTCAAATTCCTATTGTTATCTGATAATATATTGAAAGAATTAAATTCCTTTCCCACTTCTTATTCACTTAATTCAAATGATTAATTCAATGATTAAATCAAATGATTAAAATAAAAAAAAAAACAAGTTCCTATTGTTTTGGTGAAGTTCTGTATCACTTCTAATGTTTTCTTTTTTCCTTTGCTTTTTTTCCACTATTTTGTATTGTCTTTAGAAAACACATAAATAAAAATAACGAAAAAATAAAAAAGAACTGAGATGTGTTATGTACACATACTAGCTTTCCATAATGAACGCAATCTTATACAATGCAAACATACTAAAATACAAAAGCAACAATAAAAACCCCTCACAGTTGGCGGAGATGCAGCACCTGACCTTGCTGATGCGCTGATTCTGACGACTGTGAGAAGTACTTTCTGCTTTTAGTGAGCAACCCAGCCTGCTGACCTTCACCATAACAGCCCAGACCAACTAAGATGCTCACCAATTTTACTGTTCTTGCTGCATTTAGAAATCTGTTGCACCTGTATTGCTACTTACTTTGCATTTCGTTTAAAAACTATCTTTTTCTCCCCAAAGCTTATACTTTACATAATAGTGCTATCTGATATAAATATAATGACACACATGTGAAATTTAAAAAGTAAAGAGAACTAATTTTAACATTATGTTTCCTAAACTACACAATCCAAAATATAACCAATATAAATTATTAAAGTATTTCGCAGGGTTTTTTTGTGCTTAGTCTCCAAAACCCAGAGTGTATTTCACACTTTCAGAGCACTACTGTATGGAGGTCAAATTTCCACTGATCTCTATTTAGATGTTAGAAAATGTACATTTAAAACAATAGATCCACAAGTTGTTCCAATTACACGTGTTTTCTAATAACTGAATCAAGTGCTAGATTTTAATTATAAATTCATTAAAGTGAAATGAAATAAAAAATATCTGTTCCTCAATTGCACTACTCAAATGCTAAGTGCTTAAGAGGTACATGTAGCTACTGGTTTCTATGTCAGGTATATAAAGCCTCAGACAGCAAATTGCCTCCTTGCTGTAAAAAGGAGAAAGCCTTAAAAATAAATACAGGGCCAACGCAAGAATGACATTAAATTCCAGTTAGAAATTGTTGTCAGCTGAGGTGCTGAGCCACAGCCCGCTCTCTATTAAAATAAGAGATTCAGCACATACTGAAAAGGTGTTAAAGACATACTGTGTCCAAAGCTGAGACCTTTACTCTGATAGAATCCAAGGAGAAAGACACTTGGAAAGGCACAACCTCGCAATTGTGTGCCACCTGAGTCCATCGCAGAGATGCATACACCAAGCCAGAAAACCTAGGTGATCCACGTTCTGGGCTCAAAGCCCCCAGCTAGCTTCTGCTTTTCATCCCTCTGCTTCCTCTTAAAAGACCACTAGCACCATGATTTTTTGAAAAGCAAACTTAAGTGAGGGCTGTGAAAGCTGAGTTCTGGTTAAGACGTTGTCATTTGTAGCCCTGAAAGTTTGGCAAAGGTCTTAAGTTCTTCATTTTATGAAATAGAGGTGTTTTCATTCATTAAACAAACACAGAGAGTAAGACAAAATCCATGGGCAGCCCTGACAGCGAGGCACTATGCCCAGGGCTAGCCCTTGATGATCTCATTACACCCACAACACAAACTATGAAAAAGACCTCATCCTACCCAGGCTACACACAGGAACACTGGTGTTCAGAGAGAATATAGCACTTCCAAGAGCCCAGCAACAGGAAGCCATGAGTTGACATTTGAATTCAGGTTGGAGATTCCTGAGCCCACATCCTGATCTACCATGCTGGCAACTTCTGAGGATTACTTCTGTTCCAAAAATGGTAGACTTAGGTTCCAAGACTTTACCAACATGCAGTTTGTGGTATACTTTGGAGCTTTTTCTTCCAGTTTGTGCCAGACTCCTGATTTATGGAGTTGGTATGTCTTTCCTGGGTTAGCCACATGTCTCTGGATCACTGTCCTTATTGCACTTTGCTCCCCCTTTCAGGTTCTTTTTGTTCTTCAAGTACTAGGACCCCACTGGTGTTTCCTGTTGCCTCTTCCTTTCCCTGTGTTTCCAACTTGTGAATGGGCAGCCTGGCGGGTTGTACCCAGTCTGCATGTGTTGGGAATCTCTCATGAAGTGTTAAGGCATGGAGTTTAAAAAAAAAGATTTTTCAAGTAATTGTCAACATTAATATCCTGGACATTATTTTATTTTATTTTATTTTATTTTATTTTATTTTATTTTATTTTATTTTATCTTATTTTATTTTATTCTATTTTATTTTATTTTTTGTACAGGGTCTCAGTACACAGCTCAGACCTTTAGTGATACTCCTGTTTTCAGCCTCCCCGGTGCTGATATTAGAAGCATGCACCACCACAGTAGGACTTTGTGGCTGGCTTGTGTGCCTGGGGAGGGGCCAGTGAAGCATTTGATAATGGGGATTGACCCCAGTCTCTGTGCTTGCATAAGCAGGTGCTTAGTCCACTGAGCTATCTCTTTGGCCCTCATTTTATTATTTTTTTTTCACAGTCCAGATTGCTTTTTATTTCATTCCATAATTTTGTTTTAAAGAGAAAATCCAGGACATTTCATATAAAAATTTAGATTTCCATACTTTTTGGAACAATTTGGAACAGTTTGGTAATATAGAACTATTGACTAAAGCCAGGTGGTGGTGGGCTTTCTATTTCCCCAAGTACCTAACCTCCCTGTGTTTGCCACTCTTGCTTCTCCAACTAGCTTGAGTGTTGTCAACTGTCAAAATGTGTGTGTGTGTGTGTGTGTGTGTGTGTGTGCGCGTGCGCGCGCGCACTCCTGCAACACAAGTGGTGCTTTTTAATTATAAAGCTGGGCATTGGGTATGTCATTTTCTTGCTGTGCACCTTGAATAAATGCCTTAAAATTTCTCATCTGAAAAATGAGTATAATATATACATGCCTCAAAGAATCACCATGAGAATTGAACGCATTCAAATTCTTGAAAAATATTTAGCATATAGTAATGTTATGTAAGTGTCAGAAATTATTAAGGGGAAATACAGCTGGAAATAATTACACATGCTCACAACCCCAGCACTCTGGCAGGCTGCGCTGAGATCTCAAGTGTGAGCTCAGCCTAGGCACCTTAGCTACTTTGCAAGATTCTTACTAAGATACCCTACTCTCTTTATTTTTTATTTTTTATTACTTTTTTATTTTAATTACCTTTAATAAGAAATAACATTGAGACAGTTTCAAAACGCATTAGTAGGACAGTCACAATGTTTGATACAATGCATATTGTTGTCTTCATAGTAGTTGTTCAGAGGACAAGATTCAGACATAACTTTTCTAAACACTATTGGTACAGATACTTCTCATTGAACTAAGAGAAAATAGTTGTCTACATAGAGCAATATACCACAATAGTAGTTACCCTACTCTCTTTAATTTGTTTTCATTTTGACAGTTTAAAAAGAATAGGGTATCTTAGTATGTAGGGCCTGAGTTCAACTGAGAGAGACAGCGAGAGAGAGATAGAGAGACAGACAAAGAGACAGAGAGACAGCAGACAGAGACAAAGAGAGACAGTCTGAGAGAGAGACAGAGACAGAGAGACAGAGAAAGACAGTGACACAGAGAGACAGAGACAGAGAGAAACAGAGAAAGTGAGAAGTATAAATTTGTTTAAGTTTTAAATTTTTGGGGAAAATGAGAGTGTTCAAAAGACCACATATTTTTGGGGGGAGATGGCAGAGAAGTATGGTTCTTCGAGTAAGTGAAGTATTTTTAAAAACTGGACCACTGTAGTCATTTACATTATCTGACTGCCCCTCTTAGGTAACTGAATTCCAGGCACCAGCCCCTGTACCATGCCTACCACCGCACTCTCAGTGCCCTCTGCCTGACTGGCATCCTCTTCAGTCCTTGCCTACATGGTCCACATGCACATTTCTGTTCATGACCTTGGATGCAGAGCCCAGCAAAGTTGTACTGGGCTCCTTCCATGTTTGCAGCATTGGCCGAAGGTCACTGCATGCTCTGATGTTCCTTAGAGTTTCTCTGAATCCCAGGCGGCTTTCTTAGGAGGACAAATTCCCTAGGCTTACAAGCATGGACTTCTTCACCCATAAGCTTTTTTGTCAGGTAGTGGAGCTTCACACACACTTGGAGTGGCTCTATGCATGTATGGAAAAGATTCATATGTAAGATGATGCATGGTTGCAGGGCATTTACATGGCTTGAACACAAGGACATGCTAGACCATAAAACAATGCTAGCTACTATTTACTGACCTCCTCCAATGAGTGACAGACAGGCATAAGCTTTTGCATGTTTTACTTCGAATTGCCACAGCAACAATGCAGGACACAAAGGTTAATGACAATATTGAATTCTTACTCTGCGTGAGAGCACACACCTGCCAGGAAGGGTGCTGAGCATTTTCACAATTCATTTTATCCTCTAAGTGATCTTAGAGATAGGGATTGTTATTATCTTGTCGCTGAGGAAGCTTATACCCAGAAAGTGAGGATTACTAGCAAGTAGAGGACCAGGACTCATTCATGCAGCATGGTACCCTTGCTTAGTGGCTCGAGTTGACTACTTTGTTGCGTATGAGAAACCTGGGGTTCAGATAGGTGAGGTGTTATACTAGGGAACACTCAGCAAACAAGGGTACAATTCGAATCCATGTCCGGTTTCAATGCATTGTATTTTATGCTTCTCTTCACAAAGAAGAACTGATAGGATCCTTAGCGAAGCTGTGCAAGGGCATCGATAACTCAGAAAGAATATAGAAGAAACTGAGACACTGTTAGTGGCTCTCTGTGTGGGGGTGCTGAACAGAGGAACTGCTGAGCAGAGGGAGGGAGTCAAAGGGAGATGCTTTAATGTGTGCTGTTCTTTATTTTTAGGTTTTGGAGCCATATGAATGCCATCACCTGTTTAATGCAGAAAAGCAGGTATTTCTCAGTTCTGTGAAACTGTTGCATTTTGAGAATGTGAGCCTAGTGTCAATTCTTTTGGTTTCACAAGAGAACATGAACATATTTTTGTAATTTTGCAATGTTTAATTTCACATTTTTTATCATTAGCATATAGAAATACAGATTTTCACATGTTAATTATATGTCCTGCAAGCATAATGCAATCCCTAAAATGTGTTTTAGGGAGCACATTTGTATCAGAAATTGAACTCAGGACCTTGTGCTTGCCAGGCAGTCCCTATGATTTTCCATGAAGGTCACCATACTCTCGGAATATAAATGACATCATTTTTGCCCTTCCCAGTACTCTTGCTTTCTCTTTATCTCCCGATTCCACTGCCTAGGATTTCCAGTACAAGGTGGAGGAAGAATGGTGAGGGCAGCATCCCTGCCTTGCCCCACAGAGTTATGGGCAAGCATTTGTTTTTCTGCTCTCAAATGTGATGGGAGCTGTGTTTATTTATGGTTGCTGTTCATTGGGAGATAGGATCTATCCCTCTTTCCTTGACCTCTCCACTCTCTTTCTGAAGCACTAGGGATTGAACCCAGGGTTCAATACCTCACACTGAGTCACATTTCTATACACTTGTACCTTGTTTTTTATTTTATTTTGAGACAGGGTCTTGCTAAGTTGCTAAGCTGCTCACACTGAGTTTGAACTTGAAGTTCTCCTGCCTTGGTAGCCCAGTGTGCTGGAAATGTAAGCCTGTGCTTCCATACCTACCCTATAGTTTTAATGAGTTTTTAAAATATTATGAATGGATGTTGAATTTTGTCAAATACCTCTTCTGCATCCATTGAGATGGATCATTTGGATTTTCTTTCTTAGTTTCTTAACATGGTGAATTATACTGAATAATTTTCAAATGGTAAACCAGCTTTACACTCGGCAGATAAACCCCAATTAGTTTACGTATTATCCTGCTTGATTAGCTTTGCTGTTTCTTGTGGATTTTTATGTCTGTGGCTCATGAGGATTACTGGGCTGAAGTCTTCTCTTGCAATGCATTTGGTTTCCTCTTATCAAACAAATTGAGAGTTTTTCTTACTTTATTAAAGATGAAAAAATTTGCTTGTGAGGCATTATGTTCAATGCTTACTTTAATTTTATCAGCAAGTCTACAAAGTCCTGGCCAACATTAGCATTACTGTCACCTTGCAGGTGTGGGAACTGAGGCACCACCTGCAGTCACACAGTGTAGGGACACCAGCCCGCATCCACAGATCCAACTTCCGATCCTGCAGTCTTAGCAGAAATGTTTACTATATTTGCTCTAATTAAAGATGTTTAAAGGCTAAAGAAAACATACGTGCAGAGCTCAGTCCCACTGAGGCTGTCAGTTTTCGTCCTCTGGATAATAACTGTCGTAACTGCCAGCCATCAGCGGATTCCCTACCTGCAACCCAACTCATGTCCTCTTGCTCCAGGTCTTAATAGCCTGGTCTGGCTCCTTGGAAATGTTCCTTTTACTAGCCGCAGGCAGTGTCAGGCTGGTGCCTCCTTCCTCATTCTGTCTCCCTAAACATTGCCAGCATCTTGCAGAAAGTAAAATTTAAAAAAAAATCTTTCCCATCTCAGATTAATTGGTAGGGCTTGGGCTTATCAGGAGGGCTAACCCATCATGCTGGCCGCAGGCTTTCCCTGGCACCCAGGCTCATCCTTTTCTCTCACTGTCTGATCCACAGTGTTAGTGCTGCTGGAGCAGGTACGGTACCCAGGGCTGTCCTACCACAGTACTACATCCCCTGTCCTGTTAATTTATTTTTTAAAACCTTTGTAACAAGGTCTCACAAAATTGTCCTGACTGAGCTTGAACTTGCGATCCTTCTGCCCCAGCTTCCCTCCATGCTAGCATAGACCACCACACTCTGCATCTGCTGTCTATTTCATGTGTCTTGAAAGGTGAGAACCATTTTTGCTTACTCAATAAAGGAAAAGGAGGAAGTTGGACCCAATGGTGCACACCTGTAGCCACAGTGCTTTGAGAGGTTAGGGCAGGAACATTCTAAGTTTGAGGCCAGCCTGCGCAACTTAGTGACTTAGTGAGAACTTGTCACAAAATGGACAATCAAAAGGACCAGGGCTGTAGCTCAGTGACAAGGTCCTGTGTTCAATCCCCTGCACCTCAGAAAACAAAAACCAAGACCAAAAGGAGGAAGAGGGAGGATGAGACAGCATTTTAAGAATGGATCAGGTACCAATGTTCTCCACTCTTCCCACAGCCTGAGCCCCGCAGTAATGAGTGTGGTGAGTGCGATTAAAAGAGTAGATGTGTTTGGATGCTGGTTGGACTGTGTCACTGTTTACCAGATGCTTCACTTCTTTGCATCTTAGTTTGCTCATCTATGAAGCAAGTTGGTGACTTGTGTGGGCCACAGAGTTGTGGTAGAGAAAAAGTGCCATCTCGTAAGTAGAAAAACTTGAGGGTTGAGAAGGAAAAGAAAAAGAGCTTTCCTTGGGCCAGGCACTATGTGGAAGCTTTCTTTTTTCTTTTTTTCTGAAATAGGGTCCTTTCTAGGTTCCCCAGGGTGGCTTTGAATTTCTGAGCTCCCATGAGCCTCCTGTCTTAGTCTCCTGAGTAGCTGGGATAGTGGTACAGGCTAGTGCCATTGTGCTTAGATTTTTGGGAGATCATCTTATTTAATAGGTGCTACCTATGTGAGTTAGTATGCACAACTGTTGCTCCCATTTTACTGATAGGAGAGATTGTGGTCCTCAGAGATACAGACTGTGTAAGTAGCAATTTCTACTCATATTTTAAAAGTATTGATTGTGTTACTTAGAATCAAACCCATGGTGGCATTCTACCACTGAGCAATGTCCCTAGCTCCTTTTATTTTATTTTGTTCTTTAATTTCAAGACAAGGTCCTATTCAGTTGTTCAGGTGGGACTTGAACTTGTGATCCTCCTGCCTTAGCCATCTCTACCCACAAGTCACATTAGAATTCCTGAAATCCTATGCCAAACCAATTGAGTTACACTGTGGGGCCCAATTCCTTAAATCAAGGGAGAGACCCACAAGGTTTCCCTAAGCTCTTGCTCCCAACTTAGGGACTGCAGATAGCCGCAGCCATTTGCCACAGCTCCCAAATTATTGGCCCTCCCACGGCAAATACCCAGTCACTTCCCATCCTTTCCTCAGTTTCCACCTGTGTCTCCAATCATCATTCCAACAATTTGGAAAACTGGAGGTGAACTCATTGCCAGGAACAATGACTCAGTTAAAGCCATAGTTTTCATCATTCTATGGAGCCTGTGGTCTGTTAGGTCTGTTACTTCACACCCATCAGGGCTGTGCTGTGGTCAGTGGTGAGGTAGCCAGAGTCTGCTAATTGCTGTTGGCTGGGGCCAATGTGGAGACTGCTGCAGTGAACTTGCAAAAAAAAAAAAAAAAAAATAGCATACCATGCTGAGTGCGTTCCTCTGTGCAACCCAGGGCCCTCTGCTGGCTCATGATGGTGGTAATTAGCCCCCTCCTCTTTGTCACCCAGTCAGCATTGTGGCAGCCATGGCTGTGACCACACTGCATGACCCAAGGCATGTGACAGACACTGAATCTTTCTCATAACATGAATCATCATCCCCATCAGCACCGTTGCTTCTCACCTGAATACCAGGATTACTGCCTCCTATCATGTCATTGTGCAGAGAGAAAACTGAGGCACAGGGACACACAGGACTTCCTGCCCTGTAACACCAGCAGAGCCTGGATTGACTTTCAGTCAGCACTCTTATTTGGTAGGACATACTTGGCTCCTCTTACAAGTCTAAAAGAATCACAGAAAGTCTTATTTTTGACCCAACAGAGTAGACAACTAACAAAACTGGTTTCAGCCCTTGACTTCTGGGTGAGCCTGCCCTCTCCAGTTAGGCTTCTCTGGGATGTTCAGGCCTTCTACATTCACCTGCTGCCTCTGAAACTGAGGCTCCCATGCACGGGCTCTCTGAATATAGGAGCCAACCCCAGGACACTTGGAGGTCCCTTGGCCCATGCCCAGCACATGCATACAGCAGGTGCTCACAACTGATTTTACAAACACTATGAACACCTACCATTTCTATTGCTGAGCCTCATTGCCTAAATCCCCCAGCCCAGGTGAGAGCAGGCCTAGCGTAGAGCCTAGAATGGTGTAGGCGCCAAGGCAGGTCAGGAAGGCTCTCGCTGGCACATCTGTGCAGGTCCCAGGCACTTTGACCTCCTTCCACACTGAGCCTGAGTTTCACCTCTTGTCTCCTGGTTTGGGGTGCTGGGAGGATGGCTTGTCCCTTGCCCTTAAGTTCTGTCCTTAAAGCCTTTGCAGAGGAAACTCCGGAGCAGTGAGTGAGCAGCCACCTCTGGCAGTAGAAGCAATGGATATCGGAGGGAATGGGGTCAAATATCTAATGATGAGCATGAGAAGGCTGAGGGCAAAGAAGTTCTTCTGCTTCCCATTGGGCAACCATCCCCAATAACCAACCTGCTCAAAACCCCATTTTCCAAGAGACAGCTCTGAGGAGGGATGGAAGGCTGGTACAAGCCAGGCTGAAATCAACTCCAGCTCCAGGTAACTTACAGGAGGTGCATCCTGGCAGGGGGCATCAGAGGTGGGGTCCTCTCTATGGCAGCTGAGCTCTTAGCTAAGGACAAAAGCCTATTCCCTGACTGGATTGCATGGAGGATTCCCAGGTCAGGACCCTCACGCTTTCTGTCTCCTGCCAACGTTGGGGGCAAAGGGTCAGTGAGTGACTGAAGCAATGTCATAAGCTGCCAAGTTGAATGCTTTGGAAAGGAAATCTCAGCAGGGCTCTGGGGAACTCAGCTCCCAAGTTTCCAGGGTGCCAAGATGCCCAGGTTCGTGGACAAGAGATGATGGAATGGACAATGAGAAGATGCAAACGTGGACGCTGTTTTCCCGTTTCTGGTTCTTTCTATTCCTCTCTGCCTTCTGCTTGCAAACGATCTGTAGGAATTTTTCTGCCATGGAGACTATGTGGAGGAAGGGGCCATTCCAAGCCAGAGTCTCAGAAGTCCTACTCTCCTCCTCTTGCTGTCCCTCACTCTTGCACAGAGCCCCGGCAAGTTTCCCTGTGCCCCCTTCTAACCCTCCATGGTTCCACTCTCTTCCGGAATTCAACACAAGTATCAGCCACACTTTGGAGAGGACATTAAGATGGAGAGATGGGGATTAGTCAGGCATCTACAGAAGCTATAGGCTGCTGCCCGGGGATGGTGTGTGTGTGTGCGCGCGCGTGTGTGTGTGTGTGTGTGTGTGTGTGTGTGTGTGTGCTGGAGGCAAAGGTAGGGGGCCAAGCATATCCTCAAGGAGACTGTGACCCCCTGAGGTGGCGGCCTCAGCAGCACAGAGCACTTACCGCTCAGAGCGGCCAGCAGTGCTCCCAGCATTGTTCAGTGCCGGTGTCTCCAGCTTTATCTTGGGTCAGGTAGGGATGCCAGAGGGGCAGAAGTGTCACTGGCTGTGTGGTATAGGGGGAGGAGGGAAGCCTGCGCCAGCTCACATACTGAATTTCCAGTCAAGTCACACGGAGCTTCCGTGGACCCCGTCACACAGACTCATCCAGCTGTACACACAAATGCATGCTGAAATCCACAGACAGCTCACGTATAATCCCCTAGCCTGCTGTACACGCTCAAGGTACACACGCGCACACACAGTCTCATACACAGTCGCGTCTCTGTCAGGCAACTTCCTTTCCTCCCAGTCTAGAAATCTCCACAGTTGTCCTTAGGGCTTAAACTTTCTCTGAGGAGGCACTAGGAAACCTACAGAAAGGAGAATGGGGGTTCTGGGCAGAGTCGCTCCAAGCTTGGGGATCCCAGCTTCCCTCCTCTCCACACCTCTCACCTGGTAAACCGAGGCACAGCAAGAGGCTGTAGTAGACCACTGGCACGAAGCCCAAGCCGCAGGCCGAGTCGTCGGACCAGAACAGCGAACTGTTGGCGGCTGGGAGGTGGGCGTGCGTGTGCTCCATGGGCGCCCCGCGCGCCCCCACCCCGCGCCCTGCCTGCTTCCTGACTCCCGACGCCGGCTCGGAGGTGGTGGCGGGCAGCAGCGGCAGCGGCGGCGGCAGCAGCAGCAGCAGCAGTGAGAGGGAGCAGCGGCGCCTGTCTTCCTGCAGGACTTGCTTCTACCCTTAGCTCTGGTCCTCTCCGCTCGTGCGGCACCTGCTCGCCTCAAGTCCGGCTGGGCCCTAGCGCAGGGCGCAGGGTGCGGGGTTCGCGGACTCGGGAGGGGCTCCCGAGCCCGACTGTGCACCTCCCACCTCGGACCGCTTGGCTCCCGCCTCGGAGCCCGGGCTGGGGCCGGCTTCCCGCAGCCAATCAGCAGCTGCCTGGATGTGGGATGTGGGGTGTGTGTGGGGAGGGTGTCGTTGGATGGATGGGGGAGGGAGGCTAGCTGCCTTTCTTGGTCCAGACTCAGGGGCAAAGATGGGGTTGTACCTGGACACCCCTGAGGAAGATGGGTTGGAGAATCAGGCCGATCTCCCCGCACCTCACCCTGCGGGAGGGGCGTGGTGTGGGTAGGACCCGCTTCTCCGAAGCGCCTCCTTACTCCTTCGGCCTGTCCTCAGTTTGCCTTTTCTGACTCTGCTCCCAGCCTCTCTTTCCCCTTGCCAGTGTCTCCAGCCCATCTTTCTACACACAGCGTAGTTTCATCCTGTGCTTGAGGGGAAGGGGAGCCTGTGTGAGCTGCGAGGATGCCCAGGAGTTGTGAGTTCTCCGGACCTGGGCTGTGGCTGGGAGGGAGGCACGTATGGTTCTGGGGCTGCGTTAGCTCTCGGGGCGCCGGCGGTCCGCCCGCTCCCAGCCCGGAGTGTGCATGGAGGGGCTGCAAGCTGGGGAGGAGGATCCTGCATCTTGCAAGCCCCTGGCCACACACTCGCGCTCACACAAAGACATAATACCCGGTCACACCAGCACTCTCAGGCACGCGCTGCCCGCTCGCCCCACACCTAGGTAGATGCAGGAAAATCACACAAAGAGCACGCTCACACGCTGAGCTCCCATGTACACAAAGATGCACATGGGGGCTTATGGGGTGGTCTGGAGTGAGGTGAAGGACAGTGTGCCTGGAGCAGGTGGGCTCCGGGCCGTGCAGTGGTGGGCGTCCTCTTCCGCTCGAGGCAGGCGGGTCAGGTCGTGGCTTCTAAGAGCAGCACTTCTCAGGGCAGCGCGGGGGCCTGTTCCCGGCTCCCCACAGCGCGAGATACAGTTAAAGGTTCTGCAGAAATTCCCAGGCAGGCATTTGCAAGAGCAGGCTGTAGTGGCTGCCAGCGCCAGGGCTTCGGATGGTCTGTCTCCGGGGTTCCTTGCTTTTCCCTCATGACCTCTACCCCCAGTAACATCTGTTTCTGGAGCAAAGACTATAGTGAGGTTTTCCCAGGCTCCTTCAGGTTTCCAAGGTGGATGGAACCCTTGCCTCTTCGCGCCAGCAAGGGACACAGGTCATCTTCCTATCTTTGTGAAGTGCTCCTTGAGCAAGGATTGGGGCAGTAGAGCCCCTGAGTCAGGCAGAGCCAGGCAGTGCTGGCAGTCAGGGAGGGTCAGCTGGACTTGGACCTGGCTGGGGGACACAGCCCCCTGGCCCACTGCAAGGACAGATTATTACAGTTTCATGGGCACAGTGAAACCTGGTCTGATGTTTCAAGCTCTATTAGATATTAAAGTTTTATGGTGACCTCTTCTGTTTAATTTTTATTTTTGACTGACAATATAATTGTGAATATTTTGGGTGTGATGTGATGTCATGATTCATATATACAATGCATAATGATTAAGTCAAGATAATCAGCAGGTCCATCACCTAAACATGTATCTTTTCTTTGTGGTGAGAACATTCAAACTCTTGTCTTTAGCTATTTTGAATGTGACTATTCTAAGTAAGAAAAGAAAATAAAACCCATTATGTTGATATGGGAGATAGTGCTTTATCATCATAAACCTCAGTAAATAGTAAACATCATCATAAACATCAGGATCATCACAAACATCAGTAAACAACTGTTCAATAGCCTATAGATTAGATTTAATCTTCGGAGATGCCCCTACATTGTGAGTCATGGATAAGACCACAGGACACTTGCACTAGCTGCCGTCTCTGCCTGAAATGTACTTCCTTCAGAAAGCTGCCTGGTCTCCATTCTCTGCCTCTTCAGGTGTTTGCTTAATTGGCCCTTTCTCATTGAGGTTTTCCATACAAGCCATATTCAAAACTGAAATCTCTATTTCTCTTCATGCTGCATTATTCCACTTCCTTTGTCTCTCCAATGCTTATTTATTCTCTGTTGGTTTAACATATCATACACATTTTCAATATTTTGGCCCTAGCCCTTCAAGGTCAATAAAGACCCAGGATATAAGAGAACCTGTGCTGTAATATCCTATAACTCAGAGGTGTCCCAAATTTTCTGGTCAAGGAGATTATGGGACCTCAGAGGAAAGGGATGAATGAACTGCAGTGCGTCTAAGGAGAGTCACCCAGAGAAAAACATTCTCTCAGGCTTTCACA
>PVJA010034557.1:5701-22591 GCA_004027025.1 Myocastor coypus | reverse complement strand
TGGCGCACGCCTGTAATCCCAGCACTCGGAAGGCTGAGGCAGGAGGATCGGTGCGAGTTCGAGACCAGCCTGGGCTACAAAAGTGAGCTCAGAGCCAGCCTGAACTGCATAGTGAGACCCTGTCTCAAAAAGACAAAAAAAAAAAAAAGAAACACACACACACACAAAAAAAAACACATCATTAGTACAGATCTTTCTTTTCATTACACAAAGAGAATTAACTTTATATTTATTCCAACAGACCATAACAATAGTGGATTATCAGCTCATCTGGCATTATTGGAAGCTGTTGACTTGAACCTTTTATAACTTAGCATATTAATATGGCTTTCCTTTTTATACCTTGTAGTTAGATGAATTCTTAACGGACTAATGTGTACAGGTGCCTTTTCTTTTTCTGAAATAGAGAACGACATAAGGAATTGGGAATGCCCAGCTCGTGGAAGAACAGCTTGATGCAGAGAGCTGAAGCTGTTGTTCACATACTTGCAAAACTCACGATGGATAGAAAAATACATTCTCTTTGTAAGGTGTAGCTTTGGAGACACTAATAGTATACATTTTTATTCAGCATAACCTTTCATATCGCAGTTTTTGGCATAGACTCTGAAGATGCCAGCACGAGTGGAGCATGACTGTTAACACGCAAACTGTCTGTTGAAACTGTAATCATGTGAAGCATCGCAGAAGAAAACTTGAACTCATCCAAAGATGTACCACCTAATAGTCCTGCTTCAAAACATACCTAGCTCTGAAGTCTGGGAGATGCCTTTTTTATTTAAAAGGTTCCATAATTCCCTGACAAAAAACAAAGTTAGTAGTATAGTCATATTTAGCAAATCAAAATATAGGACACCCAATTAAGATAGAAGTAAAAAAAAAAAAAAACAACTTCTAAACTTTAGCTTGCATATTTCCCTAATACAGTATGGGGAATAGATAATTATTTTTTCATGATTTGTGTGAAATTCAAAGTCATTTGGGTAAATTATTATCAAGCAAAGCTAACTAAAGTGTCGTTTGCCAGGATGTCATAAAGGAGATTCATTCATAGAGTACAGTTAAAATTACTTACTAAGCAGTATTTATGAGCAAGCTACTATGCACCAGACTCCATGGTCAATGCTGGGAGAACTGTACAAGAGACAACAGGCAGTCATGGCCTTTCTGCTCCATGGCGTAGTTGTTTATTTCCAAAATAGGTCACCCTGGAAGTCCTGTGATGGAGAAAGTAGCATGTTATAGCAAAGCACAGTGAGATATTAAATACTCTCCACAGTGACCAAAACATCTTTCCTTAAGGTATGACTGTGATTCTTTTCATTTTAAATAGTTTTAGTCAAATATAATTGACATGTTAATAAATGTACTAAAAAGTCTTTCATTTGGTACAGGGTCTTGCTGTGCAGCTCAGATTCACAGTGATCCTCCTGTCTCAGTTTCCCTAGTGCTGGGATTACAGGCATGTACCTCTATACCCAGACTTGGTGGATGGTCCAGCATGGAACCAGCACTACGTGCAGTACTGGAGATTGAACATGAGTCCTTGCACTTGCCAAGTGCTTAGACAGCTGAGCTATCTCCACATCCCAATGCACTTATTTAATGTGTGTCATTTCATGAGTTTAGACATATCCAAGCATTATGAATACTATTACCAAACTCAAGATATTAGATATACCCAGTACCTCCCAAAGTTTCTTTGTGTCTCCCACTCACCACTGCCCATTTCTTATTTGTACCTCTAGGTACCATATTGTATATCAGATCTTTGGAACATATTCATTTATCATAAATCTGTACTCATTGAATAACTTCCAAGACTTGCCAGATTTGGAGTGGTTCCTTAGAGAAAGAAACAGGTTAAACATTGCTAGTAGAGAAAATGGCAAATAAACATGTGTAAGGGCCACTCAGGCTAACACAAATGCTTGGAGAATTATAGAAGATGAGTCTGAATGAACTAGAGTGTGACAGAGGTTCCAGGAACGTCCTTCGGATGGTCTCTTAAGAGCAGTGGAAATCCAGAGAAGCTCAGAAGCTCAGGCACGGACAAGTTGATAGAGTCAAATTGGAGTAAGAAATTAAGTAGTGAGGGACACAAAAGCAGAAAGCATCTAAAATATTTAGAAATCATCGGAATTAGTGATTGCCTCAGGGCAGAGACCTAGAGTCAAAGATGTCTGTCTCATTGGCAATAAAGAAGTTGGAAACGATAATGTCAGACGCCTTGAAGAAAACGGTGAAGGAGACTATCCCATTCAGAATAGAAAGTGACTAAGTTTAAATTCTTATCTCAGTTACTTTTATTGTGATAAAATACAAGACATTGAAAATTAAGAAAAGGAAGGGTTATTTAGCTCGCAGATTATGCAGGCTTCAGTTCACACTCGGCTGGCTCCAAGCCAGAGTGGCGCATGGTAGAGGGGCTACTCGTGGTGGTGGAAGACGGTAAAGGCAACAAGAGCAAAAAAGGAGGAGTGAGAAACAGGACACTTTCTGTCCATTATTGTATATGTGCACTGCCCAGGCTAAGGTGGATGTAGCGCTCACACCCATAATCCTAGCCCTCCTGCCTCCACCATGACTGCATGAGGCTTTGGGGGCACAAACCAGACACAAGCCTTAACAAGTCTTAAAGAAAGACATCGCTGCGACAACTGTACCTACTGGTCTTGAGCTTAGGGTGAGGTAGTGCCTTGGGTTAAGGATCCTGTCACTACTCACATGTGGAGGACAGCTGAAGTCAATGTGGAGGAAGAAAGCTGCCCAAGATGTTGGCAAAATGAGGCAGGACAGAGTTGTGGAGGATCAGCTATACGTGAGATGGGCAATGAGAATCTGAGAGCTAATTAGCTACGTGGCATTATGAACACGTGTGTTTACCACTGGCCTTAGTTTTATCACTTGTGATCACAGGACTACACCCCAATATTGTACCATATGAGCTACCCAGTGTCTGACCTACAGTAAGTACTCCAAAAATTTGAGAATAGAAGCTGTGCTCATCCATTTCCTTCTTACTTACTGTATGTACAGTACCATTTATTTTATACAGAAGTGCTTAGCTCTTTTAGAAATTCTGATGCATTCTATTTCAAAATCTTATGAAAATATATATTCTCTTGCCAGAAAACCTGTACAGAAAACTGTGAAACATTTTAACATTTTAAGTATCTAATATAGGATTTTATAATAATACACACAAAGTTCATTAAAAAATGAGTGCCTTGTATAATTTTTATTTTATTTTGAAGAGTAAAAACAGAAGCAAAAACAAACAGAAAATGACAGAAAAAGGATAACATACAACAATGCATATGTTACAGATTTTCAGAACAAGAATAGCTTATTAACAATGGCTGTATTATCTATTTTTATCATCAAATCTGTTTCTCAGATAAACAGATATGATTATGCAAGATTGGGGAAATAATTGAATATTGGCACTTGCTTTCATGAAATCTTAATTTTATTTTTTCTTCTCTTGTTTTAATTTATTTTAAAGAGAGTATAATGATAGATAAAACATTAGAAATGGTTTGCATTTAGAAGACCAAAATGAGTGTCATATAACCATGAGTTTTCTATTACACATTGCTGTCCTTAATGCAGTTGCTCAAGAGCAGACATTAGCATACAGAGTTGGTCAAGGTGAAAATTCCACACATTAACTGCTACTTTCAAAGAAACAAATGACGGATATTATGAGTATGATCATCTCAGCCATGGTGCATATATACTTGCATGTACTTCCCTCCTTCCTTTTTTTCAGTCTTTTCTCATTTCTTTGATCTTTGTTATTTAAGCCTTAAGTTCAGTTTCTTTCCATTATACTATATCTAAGATACCTTTCAGGTTTTATTTATTTTTTTCAGGTTCTTACACTAGGGAGACAATATGATATTTACACATGTAAGTCTGATTTCACTTATGAGTATAACCTCTACTTGCATCCATCCCCTTACCTATAAGTGATTTGAGTTTGTCTTTCTATATAGCTGAGCAGTACTCTGTTGTACAAAAATACCACATCTAATTTATCCATTCCTCAAGTGATGGATATTTTGATTGTTTCCAACATTTGGCTATCACAAATTGTGCTGCTGAAAACATAGGTGTGTATATATCACTATGGTATGGTGTCTTCAGTTCTTTTGGAAAAATACCCACCAGGGGACTAGCTAGACTGAATGAGATGTCCAGTCCAAGGTTTTTGAGTAGTCTCCACACTGATTTCCATAATGGTTGTACCAGTCTACACTCCTATCAGTAAAGGAGAAGGGTTCTTTTCCCCCACAGTCTCTACAGCATTTGGTACTAGTTGATTTCTTTATGATAGCAACTCTTTTCTGGGGTGAGATGGTATCTCAGTGTTGTTTTAATTGGCATTTCTCGAGTGGCTGTTGCTGTGAAACATTTTTTCATGTCTGTATTTACCACTTGTGTTTCTTCCTCTGAGAAGTGTATATTCATCTCATATGTCCATTTTGAATTGGGTCTTTAAATTTTTGGAGCCTAATGTTTTTTAGATCTTTATATAATTTAGATAGAAGTCCTTCGTCTGAGTGATTTTTCATTATTGTGATTTTTTTCCCACTTTTTGGGTTGTCTTTTCACTCTGTTGGTAATTTCTTTTGACATGCAGAAAATTCTGAATGAGATGAGATCCCAGTTGCTGATACTTTGTAGTGTTTCCTGTACAGTTTGGTTTTTATTCATGAACTGTCTGCCTACTCCTATACCTGCAAGATTTCCACCTACTTTCTCTTCTAGGAGATGTAGTGTTACTGTTTTATGTGTATATCTTTCATATATTTTGACTTTAGTTCAGTACATGACAATAGTCCTGGGCCTAGTTTTAGTTTTTTTGCATGCGGAGAGCCAGCTTTTCTAGCACCATTTGTTAAAGAGGTTTCCTTTCTTCCAATGAACATATTTTGCCACTTCCTCATAGAAAAGATGGCTGTGTGTTTCTGTAGTTGTACTTGCATCTTCTAATCTATTCCACTTATCCTTGGGTCTATTTTTTTCCCCAATAATATCCTAATTTTATCACAGTAGCTTTGTAAAGTAATTTCAAGTAAGGGATTTTAATGTGTTCGGCCATGCCTTTGTTGCCCAAGACTACACTTGCTATTCTAGGTCTTTCTTGGTTCTAAATAAATTTCAAACATGTTTTCTCTAGATTTGTGAAGTACGTTGATGGTATTTTGATGGGGATTGCATTAAACTTGTGTAATATTTCTGGGAGTATAGCCATTTTGATAATGTTAGTTCTTCCTATCCAGGAGCAAAGCATATCTTTCCATGTTCTGAAATCCTCTTTGATCTCTGTCTGTCTGTCTGTCTGTCTGTCTGTCTGTCTGTCTGTCTCTCTCTCTCTCTCTCTCTCTCTCTCTCTCTCTCTCTCTCTCTCTCTCTATTTGGTTTGGTTTGGTTTTGTGGAACTGGGGATTGAACTCAGGCCCTTGTGCTTGCCAGGGAGGTGCTTATTCTACTGAGCTATCTCCCCAGCCCTTGATCTCTTTTTTTAGAGTGTTGTAATTTTCATAGATCTTTTGCTTTCTTTGCTAGATTAATTTCTAAGCATTTCATTATTTTGGATGCTATCTTTCAGGGTATTGTTTCTCTAATTTCTCTCTCAGTGAGCTTACTGTGTAGAGGAATTCTATTTATTTTAGAGCGCTGATTTCATATCCTTCTATGCTACTGAATTTGTTTATTAATTCTACAAACTTGTTGGTGGAGTTATTTTTGCATCTTCCCAGTAGAATATCATGTCATCTGCAAATGATAGTGTAACTTCTTCTGTATTTATTCTTATACCTTTTTGTTTCTCTCTCTTGAATCTCTAATGATTCAAGAACTATACTGAATAGAAGTGGTGATAGATAACATCATTGTCTTGTACATGATTTGAGAGTAAATGATTTCTTTTTTTCTTCCTTTAGCATTATGTTGGCTGTTGGTTTGTCATAGATACCATTTATCAGGTTGACATAGAGGCCATTCATTTCAGTTTTCTTTAGGGCTTTGATCATGTATGAGTGTTGGACTTTGTCAAAGGCTCTTCTGCATCTACTGAGCTTATCATGTGGTTTTTGGATTTTCATATATTGATCTTGTGTATGTTGACCCATCCTTGAATGTCTGCGATGAATCGTACTTGGTCATGGTGTATAATCCTTCTGGTAATTTGCTGTATTCAATGTGCTAGTATTTTATTGGGGATTTTTGCATCTATGTTCATGAGGGAGATTGGCCTGTACTTCTCTTTTTTGGTTGATCTTTCTCCAGTTCTGGTATCAGCATAATGCTTGCCTCTAGGAATGAGTTTGGGAGTACTGCTTCCTCTTCAACTCCATTGAAGAGTTTATGGAGTATTAGGATTAAATCTTCTCTAAATTTCTTGGAGAACTCAGCTATGAATCCATCAGGACCTGGGTTTTTCTTTGTTGATAAATTTTTTATTACATTTTCAATGTCTTTTTTTGTATTTAATACAGGGTCTTTAGGGTCTCACTTCACAGATCAGACTCTTAGAGATTCTCCCGTTCTCAACCTCCTAAATGCTGGAATTGCAGGTGTGCGCTACTATGCCTAGTGTCAGTCCCAATCTCAGCATGCTCCAGGGGCAGGGCTGGCCTGGCAGGCTGGGGGTTGAACTGAAGCTACTGTACTCTGCCTAAGCAGTCACTTTATTCTGCTGAGCTATCTGACCAGCCCAGCATTCTCAATTTCATCAGCTGATACTGAGCTATTAGAGTTTTCATATCTTCTTGATTCAGATGATATTGATCGGCAATTTGTCCTCTCTAGGAATCATTCCGTTTCTTTAGTGTCTTTGATCCTGTGAGAGTAAAGATTTTCCAAATAACTATATATGATCTTCCGAATTTCCACAGAATATGTAGTCATTTCTCTCTTTTCATTCCTTATTGCTTGAACTTGAGTTTGTCTTTCCTCTTTTTGAGGAGTTTGGCTAAAGACTTATTAATTTTATTGAAATTTTCAAAGAGCCAGCTTTTGGATTCATTAATTGTTTGTATTGTTTTCTGGTTTCAATTGCATTAATTTCTGCTCTAATCTTTATAATTTACTCCTGTCTTCAGGCTTTCAGCTTGATTTGCTCTTCATTTTCTAGGAGTTTTAAGTGCACCATTAGGGTATTTATTTGCTCTCCCTACCAACTGAATAAGCCCAGTGTCTCATTGATTCACTGAAGCATTTTACTAGAACTTCTGGGAAGAAAAACACTGTCACATTATCAAGATCTTCCATGAAACTGAAAGGGAAACAATATGCCTAAACTCATAGTCTTGAAGCTACCATCACCCTGCTACCAAAACCATACAAGACTCAACAAAAAATGAAAGCCAGAGGACAGTGTCTTTAGAGAATACACATGCAAAAATGCTCAACAAGGCACTTGGAAACAAAATTCAACAAATCAGTAAAAAGATCATGCATCATGACCAAGTTGGCTGCATTTTAGGTGTAGATGTGTGGCTCAATATATATAAATCAATAAATATAATACACTTCTGCAACAGAAATGAACATGAAAACAATATGATCATATCAATAGATGTGGGAAAACCCTTTGAAAACACTAGGGTCTGGCATGGTGGTGCATGCCTGTAATCCCAGCACTTGGGAGGATGAGGCAGGAGGATCGGTCTAAGTTTGAGACCAGCCTCTGCTACAAAAGTGAGGTCAAGGCCAGTCTGAACTTCATCATGAGACCCTGTCTCAAAAAGACATAATATATATATATATATATATATATATATATACATATACATATATATATATATATATGTACAAAATAATAAAACACTTGATATCCATTCATTAAAACAATCCTGATGGAAACAGGTATACAGTGAATTTATCTTAGATTGCTTTTCTTTTCAAATCTTTAATATTTTATCTTGAAAGTTATTTTTGGTATTTATCGCTCCAAATTAAAACAATTTTTCAGGGACTGATTCGCTGCAATAGTGACTGTATTTTAAAAGACCAATGTCCCTTTGTGTTCCTTTGTGCCGTGACTCTAATCCTGCAGTTGATGATGGCTGTCTCTCACAGCTCCTTCCAGATTGTAGTTTTCACCCATCAGTAAAATCAGTTTGATAATGACATATGGTAAAGAATGACCTTGAGTTTTTTAATAGCTGAAGTGTTTGCTTCTGTCATCAGAAGCCGTGTGCAAGGAACAATAAAGACTGTCATTTTACACTGTGTATACGCAAATCAAGGGTCCTGTACATCAACCCATCTGCTCCGGCAAGGGATCTTTTTTTCCCCTTTTTCCTTTAGTATACATATTCTAACTGTGGAAAAGATTTAAATTAATAATATCATTTTTCCATATCCTCTGCTAACATTTTGATTATCTTGTCTTATGTAAACATAAATTCTGATGTACTACATGAAAAAAACTCACTGTAAAAATAGTCCTTGCAAGAATTGTGTCATTTCCACACATGGCATCACCTAAAACAGCAACCTTTAAGAGATACAAAGTCTCTTCTATAGACTAGTGAATTTCGTTGTGTGAGTTTCCATATATTTGCGATTTGCGAACTTTGTCCCCATCTTCTTCTCTGTATCCTTTCCTACTCCTGGTTGTTAATCAGATTTAAATGAACTGCTTGAAAGATTACAGTTACAAACCTTTGAATAGAAGAGTCACATTACATCATAGCGACAAAAGTTTTTAATGGTGTAAAACAAGATTTTTGTTCTCTCGAATTCTTACACTTCAAGTAGTTCTGACTCATCTTTTGAAGTTTATTCTTTCTGACATTCCAGCAGAAAAGAAGCACGTACTATAACCAAGAGCTACATAATGTCCTGTCGTGCTCAGCCTACTCATGCCATGCACTGAAATTGGTGTCCAAAGATGAAGACATGGGACTGTGATCTTTGCATTAGGACATAGGCCATTTGGATTTTTTTGTAACCATATTTTGAAGAAAATCACACATCTTTTACCCAGATACTGAAGCAAAAAAACAATGATTTTATATCCAATGCTGAATATAAGGAAATTAAGATTATAATAGAAGTCATGTTTTCAGTAGTGCAGAATTATTTCAATATCATTCTTCAAGCACTGGCCTGATAGCTCAGTGGATTAAAGAACCAGCTTAGGCAGAGCACAGAAGCCAAGGATCAATCCATATCATCAGTCTGTGCTGCTGTTCTGGCCCCCACCACAGGGTGACAGAGACTAGGCGTGGTGATGCATGCCTGTAATTCCAGTGCTTGTGAGGCTGAAAACAGGAGAGTCACTACATGCCCAATCTATGCAGTGAGACCCTATAGATCCTGTATCCCATGTCCTAAATGCATTTTAAAAATTACCATTCTTTAGAATTAGTGAGAGGAGAATTTACAGAAGTTTCCGTAGCCAAGACCTGTTCTAACATATATGCTAATCACGGTTCCGCAAAAACAAACAAACAACCAAACAAAAAAGTGATTATTATAATGTTTTTGAGGATGACATCTGAGATACAGCACTTTCATATAGAAATAATTCTTATTCAAACACTCTATTTAAAAGAGACCTCTTCTAGACTATACATTTGGTACACCCAAACGTCAGATAAAGGCATTCAGCCTCACTGAGGTTATTTACTCTAGGAAATAAAAATGACAAGAAAACTCTTTCAAGAATGAAAATATCAACAATATAAAAGAGTGAAATAAATTTCATTAAATATCTTGAGATAAGCCGGGCGTGGTGGCTCACGCCTGTAATTCCAGCACTTGGGAGGCTGAGGCAGGACGATTGGTGTGAGTTCGAGACCAGCCTGGGCTACAAAAGTGAGCTCAAGGCCAGCCTCAACTGCATAGCGAGACCCTGTCTCAAAAAGACAAAAATAAATAAATAAATAAATAAATAAATAAATAAATAAATATCTTGAGATAAAGGCCTATCAGATAGCTCAGTAGAGTAGAAAGGGGTTTGATCCCTGGCATGTCATGCCAGCCCCACTGCAGAGTGCTGAGACAGTGATGGAAACTAGGTGTGGTGGCTCACACCTGTAATCCCAGCCCTTAGGGGACTAAAAACAGGAGAATCACTATGAGTCTGATCTACGTAGTGAGATCCTGTGGACCCTGTAGACCCTGTACCAAATATGTAAAAAAAAAACTTATGTTACATATATGTATGTGTCTGAATATGCACCTGAATTATACTTAGTTGAATATGTATTAAAATATATTGTATAAATGCACGTATGTGTGAGTACAGAGTGGGTATATGTGTGCATTTTCTTTTTCTTTCTTTTTTTCAAAAATGCTTTTAGGCCAGGGTCTACAGGGTCTCACTACACATATTGCATTCCTGGTGATCCTCCTGTTTTCAGCCTCCCAAGCCCTGGGATTAGAGGTGTTCACCATGATGCTCACTCAGTCACCATCTCAGCAGGCCCCAGGAGCAGGGATGCGGCCTGCACAGCATGCTGGGGATCCATCCCTGTGCCTGTGCCTGCCTAAGCAGATGCTTGAGCTTACTGAACTGGCTGGCTGACCCCACATTTTCTTGAACAGAATAGAAGATCCTCAAAGTTATGACCTCCAAATTGAAGCTAGGACTAATTTGTAACCCCTAAGAAGCCTAGCTAAGAAAGGCTACTATGGATATGGCTTCCAGCTCATTCTCAAATCCTTTTTTTATTCTTCATTTTCAAGTTCATTAGCATTCTAATTTCTAAATATGCTTTTTAATAAGCATAATGCGGTATTTTCATTTCAGTCTAATAGATGGAATATTTTGTGTGATTTTAATTTGCATTTCCATGGTAGTTATTAAAGTTGAACAGTTTTTTCTATGCTGATTGTCCAAATGCCTGTTTTTCACAAAATGCCTAGTCAAATATTTTGCCAATATTTTACTAAACTATCTGCCATTTGCAGCTTTTTATGACTAATACAATTTCTTTTCAGTCATCCATATGACCTTAAAGGTATTTTCATACTGTTAGCCTGCTTTTGTTTTTATTATAGTCCTCTAATCATTATATGTCAATTTGACTAGACTGAAAAAAGCCCAAGGAATTAATAAGGCACATATCTGAAAATGGCTCAGTAGATCATGCAGGAGAAACCTTGGGAACAACACACAGTCTCTGCCCTTGTCTTTCTGGTGATCTTCCCTTGCTGTACTTCCCAGCTACTATGAGCCAAGCAACTATTCCCTGCCACTTTTCTGCCATTCAGTCGCTGTGTTGAGCCACCCAGCCATGGACTTAACTCTCTGAAGCTGTTAACCAAGTAAACTTCTCCCTCCTTTTGATATAGGGGGGAAAAATGCCCAACCTGGAAGGTACCTGAGATGAATTTGCTCTCTCTAAAATTGAAGAGTGAATTTTAAGAACAAATGGAGGTTAAGAACAGAATATTTATTGGGGAAAGAAAGCTTCTGTTTGAGAGGGACAGAGGGAGGTCCTGAGCAGGTTGTCCCCAGGAAGCTGTCTCTTCCAGGGAATCTTACATTGTAAAACCCATGCGGTGAGGCGAGTCTAAGGTGGAGAACATAGGAACTCACCTAGGTGGGTATGGGGTGGGACTAAACTATGGTCAACCAATGAGATTATAAGCACCATTTCTTTTATTTTTTCTTAAATAGTTTTCTCTAGTCATAATCACTATAAACCTTAGACAAGGACATATCATTCACATATAATTTTCACAACTACTGAAAAGTTTTAATTAAAAATTGTTATGAGAAATGATAAAAGCTTTTTATTTTCCTTCTGAATGTATGTATTAGAAAAGACCTAAAACTACTCAGCTGGGTAGAAAAAGATATTACTACCTGTTAAAATCATTCCAAATACTTGGAGAAAAGCATGTTGTGAAATAAAACTCATGCCTTTTATTTGTTTGGCTATTTACATAGCATAAGATATTGAACTATTTATCAGTGATCTGTAGGTCTCCTTGTTTTGAAAATACTCTGGATTAGTAGTCATATGTTAATAATTCTGCAATGCTAAAAGTTTATTGCTCTGACTAAGAGATGGTTATGTAAACTTAGGAAGAGGTCAGCATCACATTATTATATTAATTTAATACATATTACATTAATATGTAAATTATATATAACTATATTATACGTTCCAATTATACTACATGTTTTACATGTTGTTTTACAGTCTTTCCAATTGTAAGAATTGTAGGGTCAAGAAGGCTTCCACCCGTATTTGAGAAGAAGGCTTGAGAGACTAGGGAGTCTGTTCCCAAGAGGGAAGTGGCTAAAGTTTTGAGAGTGAAGATAGAGTTGCAGTGGAGAGTTTAGGTACTTATAGGAGCTAACAACATGGGATACCTAGTGAGGCAACTCAAGGTAGTGAGCAAAGCAAGCACGAAAGAGAGGCTGTGAGGCTTCTAGTGGCAAACCCTAACCATAGGCATGCTGAAGCCCTTTGGAGTTCAAGTGTCAGGTTCAACTATCAGTACAACTGGCTCTGAGTTCTCAGCATAGACTTACGGGATTTAACATTTACCCTGATTGGTTTTAATCTTGCTCTGTTCCGATTCCTTTCTATTCCTCCGTTCCTCTGTTTTGGAATGGGGTTGTTTCTCCTATGACTTATATGTTAGGAATTATTTAACTTTCTTTTTTATTTTTGGGAAGTTCACAGTTAGGAGTTTACCTTTATTCTCAAACAGGACATTGGATTTCCCTTTATTCTCAGTGTTGGATTGGTTAGCATCTTGGTGACACCTAGAGATGAATTAAATACATTTTTCATGTCTTTGGGGGTTCAGAGGTAGAACAATGCCATTTAGACCAGAAGTGATCCTTAAATTTCTCCAGCACCTAGAGGCTGGGGTTTTGGAAAGGTGATCAAACCATGGCAGTGTTATAGATGACCTCCTGTTAGGTGCATGCAGGTCACTGGGGACATGATCTGGAGGATGCATCTTCTTCCTGTGCTCCTCTTTGTTGTCACTTTTATGATCTCATGATTGAAGCAGCTCTTCCTCTGCTATCACCCTCTGTTCTGTTGGTACCAATTTGAAGCCAGAAGAGTAGGTACCACATTTCTGAGCCAAAATAAACCTGTTATCCTTTCATTTGTGGGTGTTAGTTTCTGTGTTTCAGTGATAAACAAAGTAACTGAGATAGGTGATATATAAATGGTTTATAGAGTACAGGCTAGGCTTAAAGTATTGCTACCTTCCGTTGACAGTTTAGATGAAAAAAAAAACACACAAAGTGAAAGAGGTAAAAGTTTGAAAAAGAATAAAAGTGTTTTCTTGCAGAACTCCATTAGAAAGTAGTAGGTTGTGGAGAGACAGATGAATTTGTTATTCTATAGAATATCAATGGTATAGGACTGTATATGAATTCACTATGAAGAGAAGTAAGGGTTGACAGACATCCTAAATGATGGTGTACAGCAGCAGCATTCTGGGAATTTTAACATCTAATATGGTCCACAGTTTGTTGGAATGTCATGTTCTTAGAAGGTTAATGTCTAAAATGAAAAGGTATATATAATAAAAACAAAGCCTAAAACTGCTCAGAGATATGTCTTACGGCACTATTTGGATGGTGTTTAATAAAGGTAACTTTGAAAGTTCAGTTGTTCCATTCACTGCTATTTTCTCTTTTCCTATCCGTTGGATGTCATTGTGTAAATTCTCAGTAGTCTCAACTGTTTGCTAGTGAATACTCTGAAATTACTCATTCTGATTTTAAGGACAACATTAAAAGTCTAGCACAGAAAAAATCCACTTGATAACTACCAATTATGTCCAGTTGCAGAACAACGTTTGTGCCTTAATAACATTGAATAGTATGTGATACTTTTCATTTTTCCTCCCACTTCAATCCATGCCTGTGGTTTATCTGCACTGGAGCCCATTAAATTGAAAGGTTTATTATTATACAACACTACTTAGGCATGATTGCATAGCAATTAAATCTTAGTTACCAATGAATTGGAAAAAAAATATAAAATGTCAAAATCAGAGTTTTTCTCCAGCGAAGCCAAAGTTTTCTAAGTTGTTCTTGTTTTAATGTCATAACCCATATTTCACAATGTTAATAAGTATTATTTCTACAGTTTTCTATGGAAGATAGCTAAGAATCCCATGAGAGAGGCATATTACCTCACTGCCATAATATTTTAAAAAGCAACATAAAATTAAACTTGAATTTTTATGAAGAAAAACACAGCTAATGCAAAATGAATGCCACTGAGCAAATTTGATTTCCCTCCACAATGCCCTCATTAGATGCAGACACTTTAGTTTAGTCAAGTGCTTAAAAACTGATCCCTAAGCTATAACATGAACCACAGTGAAAGAATGTAGAGAAATCTGTTGTTTGGATACTTTTTACATGTTAATAGCTATGTTGGTTTCTGTTGCTAAGTGTATTTTAAACCTCTGTTATTTTCTTGGGATTCAGTTAGTCATTCCAATTGCCTGTTTAGACATTGTCGACAATCATTTTAAAATCAACATAGCTAATGTTAAATGTATTATTTCACACCTAGATCAGTTTATTTCTCAATCTGCTTTCTAAAGGACATGCACCACCTCCTTCACGAACAACGAACATCGTATCCTAGCATTTATGAATTTCAATCTTGTAACCCAACCTATTATTTATTTGGTAGAATTTTCTACTGTAGTATTGTGTTCCATTCAGTTACTTTTTGTTTCCTTTGTTACCAATATCTTTAAGAAACTGCACACTTTCTATGCAAAAAGATTCCCACGTGTTCACAAACACATTTGTTACGTCAGCTGAGATGGCTTGATGTTATCTAAAAACTTACAGATAAATTTCAGCGAGTCACGCTTTCCAGGGAAAGTGTCCCTTTGGTTTTTCTATCAAACTATGCATTTGATGCATGTTCATATGCATTGTTTTTCCTGACTCTGATCCCATGACCCATTTAGAAACATATAACCTCTCCCTCCACAAACACCTATTCTTTAAACCTATATCAGATGTCACATATATGTTTGTTTGAAATTTGATCATTCAGCATTCATTCAGTCTCCTTACTTTGATAATAGTAATTTTGTTTGGAAATATTCACCCTTTCCTCATATGGCCCACACCTCTCTGAAGAACATTTCTTAGCTAAAAGCCAAAGTTATATTCAGTTCTTTTGGTTATAGATTGGCTGTCAAAGAGACACATCTATGACTGAAATTCTAGCAGATATTTTCTCTAGACTTCTTAGAAAAGAACTTTATTTCCTTTACTCAAGACACTGTATCTTGGAAATTAGGAACAAAAGAGGCAATTAATCTGCAGCTGTTAATGGCTTCTTCTAACTACAAAGGGCACAAATCTATTAAAAAGGAGAAAAAAAGTAAGAGTCACAAGATCCTCAGTGATATTTTGACCTACTAAGCCATACCAATAGAAAGCTTACACTTTTTAGGATTTTAATTTTTTCTTACTAGGTTAACAAAGGCTAGGACGAAGCTCTCAGGGAAAAGCAACCGTTTAAATTGTTGGTGGGAAAGCAAATAAGTACAACCATTAGGGAAGTCATGTGGAATCTGCTCAGCAAACTAAAGCTAGAAATTCTATCTGATCCAGATCTTCTAGGTATCGTCTCCAAAATTTTAAAGACATCTGTCACAGTAATTCAGACATAGACATGTTTATAGAAGCAAAATTCATTATATCTAAGTCTTAAAAGTGGTGTATGTGTCCAAATACACAATGGAGTGCTATTCTGCCATGAAAAAGGAACTAGAGCAATTTGTACAAAAAGTGGATACACCTTGTGATCATAATGCTAAATGAAGTAAATCAGAAGAGAAATCTTAAACATCTCCTAATTTCTCTCATATGTGAAACGCAAGTTATAAGTATAAAGCAAAGGGAAAGATAAGAAGTATGACAATAGACCCACTATTTCTTGAACTTGGCTGAAATGCAGCGGCTTCTCCCACCACCATGGAAGGCAGATAGACACAGGACAGGACCAGAAAATTCCTATCCCAGCACCTCCCCACTTCTCCCACTGTCACTAAAGCTTGGATGAGCCATGGCTGCCTCTCGTGCAAGTAGCAGGAGCTTTTCTTTTTTTTTTTAAACACACCTTCCATGCCTCTACTGTCACTGCTAAGTCCAAGTAAACAATGGAAGCTTAGCAAAATGAAAGAAAAGGAGAAAAAGTAAATCTCAGATGCTCAGCCCATCCAGAACAAGTCATAGAAGAACTTGAAAGTCACACACCTAAAATTTCTGAAATGATGGTAACTGAAGTAAAGAAACTCCGCCATGCTATAGAGCACATTGGATTGGAAATAATATCCGAAGCATAAAAGAAGAAGAAGAAAACAATTATGAAAGTTTGCTCAGCACATCTAAAGAAGACAGATTAAAAAATAGATGGAATAGGAAAGTTGTAGAAACATTGAATAAATAGTATAGAAAATAACCAGTGTGCATGAAATAGATTGAAATAGATATCCAGGAAACTAAGAATTCTAGAGAAGGGTGGCAAAACCACTTGAACAACACTAAAGACAGAATTTTAGACTTTAAGATGACATTGCAAGCCAGGCGTGGTGGCACATGCCTGTAATCCCAGAACTTGGGAGGCTGAGGCAGGAGGATCGATGTGAGTTCAAGACCAGCCTGGGCTATGAAAGTGAGCTCAAAGCACGCCTGAACTGCACACTAAATAGTGAGACCCTGTCTCAAAAAGACAAAAAAAAAAAAAAAAAAAAAAAAAAAAAAAAAAAAAAAAAAAAAAAAAAAAAAAAAAAAAAAAAAAAAAAAAAAAAAAAAAAAAAAAAAAAAAAAAAAAAAAAAAAAAAAAAAAAAAAAAAAAAAAAAAAAAAAAAAAAAAAAAAAAAAAAAAAAAAAAAAAAAAAAAA
>PVJA010034556.1:0-22404 GCA_004027025.1 Myocastor coypus | reverse complement strand
GACCACCCAGCAAGAAAAAAAAAATCCTTAATTACAATGCATGGAACGCAGAGCTAGACTGGTGAGATGAGCTTTATGAGGCTTAGATTCAATAGCCTCCAATATCACAAGCTTCACTGGTGGCCCACTGCAATTGCAAAACCTTTGACTGTGTATGTATCTGCTTCCTCTTAGTCCAAAGAGAAGTATATTCTTTTCCTTTTTTTTTTAACTTTTCTAAGCAACATCAATAGGGAGGTGGGCCATGCCCACACACTGTACTCTGTAGAATGATTGTCAGGACAATATGCAATATGTCAACTTTCAAAGAAAAGAAAGGGAGAAAGAAAAAAAAAAGTAATGTGGATTTAGAAAAGTTAATGTTTAATTGCTTGATCAATCTTATATACCTATATGTATTAATCTAAACTGATCTGATGATGAAAATATGTAATATAACCATTGTTAAATTTAAACAATAAAAAATTGAAACAAAAAATAAAGAAAAAGAAACTGGAAGCATTATTTGTAATATGCATGTACTATGATTCTTCTTTGTTCTTATTCTCCAGATATAAAGATACTTTAAAGTGCTGTTATTTTAGTAAATGGGTAGGCTGATTTTAATTAGGTAAGCAAGTCATATTCCATGCAGAGTACAAAATATTAACTTGTAGGGGCCCGGCAGGATGGCGCAGTGGTCTAAAGTGCCTGCTTGGGAAAGCTTAGGTGGCTTCAGGGACCGCAGTTCAATCCCCGTCACCACATGCTGTGCCAGCCCTGCCCTCGGGGCAGGCTGAGCCAGCTATAAAAATAAATAAACAAACAAAAGTTATGAAACAAGAAAAAGAATAAATAAAAAAAATCTTTAAAAAATATTAACTTGTCCCAAAAGTCATTCACTTATGGTGCACATTTTAAGCAAAAGCTGAATGTATAAAGCTTTAACATTATTCTACAAGTTATTGATTTACATTCTAACCAGATGCCTGCTACAGGCAAAAGAATGGCTAGAGATTTAAATTGTTTTTATTTATTTATTTTTTCTTCAAAAGACAGTCTTTTCAAGTGCAGTATTGTACTTGAAAACTTTTCACTGATTTTTTTTTTTAAGTCTTTCTGTATGGGAAAATTAAAAGACACTAAAAACTTGGAAAGCATTTTCATGCAAGGGGCACAAGGGTATAGCCACCCCCCCATCTCTGCAGTCACAGACGAAACACTGAGCGCATCCTCATGCTCACTGGGAAGTGAGGAACACTGCGCATGAGCAAGGGGCCCCGGGCAGGGAGCCCCTCCTCGGGCTCAGCTCTCCCTCAGACGAGGGCATCCGTCTCTTCCTCCTCATCAAATGAAGCTGGCACAGTGTCCCACGGCAATCCACCTTCATCACCAGGCCAATCTCACGCCTTCCCTATCCATCCACCCAGTACATCCCATGCTCTTTTGTACGACAGCTTTATCACACATTATTCACCATTTACCTCCTCTGCCTACACCCAAATGTCCTTCACAAAGAGCCTTTCTGTGTTCACTTTATAGTTCAGCGTGGACCGGTCCAACATGATTGAGGTGCTTACCCAGTGCTGGCTGAATAAATATAACCCACATTTCCGCCTCAGCGTTACTATCTGTAGAGGTTTTGGGCACAGTGGAGAAAGAGACGGTAGCAGGGTCCGGACATCGCTAATACATGTTTGGCACTGTCCCTGACCGTTTGGATGCAAAGATGACTTTTAAAGACCATCTTGATTGAGACTACTTGGACACATTTTTCAACCCACCATCATTAGTGTTCCTACTTTCACCTTCTGAAACCTAGGGACTGTGTATTAGTCACTTTCTAACTGAGGCAATTCAGTCAAGAGCCTTTACAAGTAAAGAGCTTGGTAAAGCTAATAAAGCCTGGAACTTAGTAAAGGGCTTGGCATATTATACAGCCTTAATAAATATTTTCAGCTTAATGATAGACTGAACTGGACCCATAAACCAGACAGAGAAAAATGTGCCAATGTTAGGGGGGCAGAGCGTGGTTATGGGTATTAGTTTTTTGCTACTGTACTTTTTATTTATGCATTTCATATTGCCATTTCACATTACACTGAAGCTCTCTACTTCACTGTAACTAGCACATGTGTATTCATTTTGAAATGTACTGTTTTGGCTTATAGAGCAATTCAAAAAGGGAGGCATAATTTGTCGCATATATGAACTAGATTATAACTCAGGAGTTTTATGTCACTGTTTTATGCTTAGAAGTTAGAGAACTAGTGACATGGAAGCTCAGAAAAAAAAAGGGTCTGTGAATTATGGTGTGAGAGAGCAGCAGGAAACAGCCCAGAAATCAGCATGGAAGCAGGGGAAAGGGGACTGGTATCAGAGGTAAAAGTGAAGGTTAGAAAGGAAGAAGAAGCCATAGGGGCTGGGCAGATAGCTCCGAGGCACAAGTGCCTGCTGGGCAAGTGCAAGGTCGTGAGTTCGAACCCTGGTCCCACAAAAAAAAAAAAAAAAAAAAAAGAAAGGAAGAAGCCAAAACTTCAGGAAAAAGCATGGGGAAAGTCTGTGGGTGTGAGTCAGGCACTATAAATTTGAAATAAGCTGTTCTAAAATTCCTGGGAAAAGTTCACTTTCTTCCCCCTCCAGTTCTTGGACGGACGTCTCCTCGTCTGTCCGCTCTCCTCCTACGCTGTGACATGGGGCTCCTTCTGGGCCAACCTTCGCCTGAGGGACCCATGGAAAAGCAGGGCAACTCTAGGGCCAAGCAGATGATTCAGGCTTCCTAAGGATAGCTCCGTGATTTGGAGTTTTGAAGGAACCTTCCACCACCCTCTCCTGGAAGCAGGACTCAATGTGCACCATGGGCCTATCTGCTAACAGGGCTGAAGAGGGAGATTTGGCACAAGTAGGTGAGGAAAGACTCCCTGACATCCCGAATCCTGGAGACACGTGAAGCCAAATACTAAACAGAGAACATCCGAATGTATAATGACTGAGATGCATAATAATGTATGCAGTCAAGCCTAATAATCTTCATGAAATAAGCCAATGAAAGCCAAAATGCAAAGGATCACGTTGTAGTTGGTTCTGAAGAACATCAACTAAACAAAGGTCAAGAAAGAGGGGAGAGGAATAAATCCTCGAAGATGGGGAAGCAGGTTTGTGAACGTATAGATGTGAATGCAACTTCACATACTAATATACCATATACTACTTTAGAGTATATGGTATTTCACTTACAAATGGCTCTGGGGGAAAAAAGAGGCTGAATTCGCAGATACTGATGCTTTAAAATAATGTATAAGACATTAACATCTTATTTAGCAAGAGATGTGCATGCTATCTTCAGCGATCAGGTTAAGGTCAAATTCATGTTTCTGTTTGGGGCATGTAGCTCAGTGGGAGAGCATTTGCCTACATGCTTGAGGCCACGGGTTCAATTCCCAATATAACAAAGAAATCCAGTCAATGCTTCTGTTCCATGTGGCTCATCTCTGGTCACCAGTGCATGAGGGGTCATGAGAGACGAGGAGAGACAGCCTCGGGCCATCTGTCAGTAGCTTTGTACCCTCTCTTCTGCAGGATTTCCCATGATCTCTATTATGATTACATCGTTATCTTCCCATTTATTTTATTGAAGTCTCTATCTCCTCTTCCATTTCCCTCCCAGGTTTTCCTTCTCAGCAAACATTATGACTTACTTGTTCAATTCAGTGGTCCCCAAATACCCCCTCATTCCATCATCTCCTGACTCAGCTGTCATTATTTTTGCTATTTTGTCTACCTTTTTTCTGTGCAGGATCTCATGATGCAGCTCAGACTCATAGTGATTCTCCTGTGTTCGGCTTCCCCAGTCCTCCTGGGCTCCATCATCAGCTTAGTATGTCCACAGGTGGTGTCAATGCCACATGTGGTTCCAGGGACTGAATCCCAGTCCCTCAGCTTGCCTAAGCAGGGGCTTAGTCTGCTGAGCTATCTTGCCGGCCCTCGTCTCCCAGTTTTGGATTGTTCATTGTTTGAGAAACTTTACGCGAAATCATCTCTCATCTTCTGCCAGAGTCTAATTGAAGTGCAAATCTCACTTGTGCCTATATTTTTCAAACCACAGTGGAGAACTCAGCGCAGGAGCTCTACCCCATAGACACAAGCTCCATCCGCAGGTCCCACATCTTCTCCTCTGGCCACGACCCTTCGTTGAGTCTGCAAGCTGTGTTTCAGCCCCGGAGGACTTTGTGTCATTCGCCAAGTGAAAACACTCTCGGTGTGCACCGTGTGGTCCTGTCTGGAATACCCTTACTGACTCTTCCCCGCTGGGCCATTGTCCGAGGCCACCCACCTTCCTGTGGTCTCCTCTGCCCCACTTTCTGGTCACTGCCTTCTTTGTGTCCTTAGTCTTTTTCTTTCCTTATCTTTCTTTCTTTTTTTTTTTTTGTCTTTTTGAGACAGGGTCTCACTATGCAGTTGAGGCTGGTCCTGAGCTCACTTTTGTAGCCCAGGCTGGTCTCGAACTCGCATCAATCCTCCTGCCTCAGCCTTCCGAGTGCTGGGATTACAGGCGTGAGCCACCACACCCGGCTTCTTTCCTTATCTTTCTGTGGTCCTAGCAATTGAACATAGGCTTTACTAACTGCAAACACTCACACCACTCAGATGCATCCCAACCCATTTTATATTAAGGCATGGTCTTGCTGAAGTCACTAAGTTGCACAGGCTGGTCTTGCATTTGGAACCTTCCCTTCTCAGCCTCTTGAGTAGCTGGAATTATGGCATACACAACTTGTGTCTTTCTGTATTTTTATATGCAGCACGTTGTGTTGCAATGCACCTTTGTACATACCTGCCTCAGTGAGTCCTATGAGAAATGGCCATCTCTGGTCCTTAACAAAGGTCTTGGTTAATGTATGTGAACTCATTATAGCTTCTTGTATATTAGACAAATGAATAAGAAAATCGGACAGTCACATTTTCCATGAAATGAGTTGGGTAGTCTACCAAAGTAACAGGGTTAAGATATATCCATTGGCATAAATTAAGGAGACTTGTTTTAATCCTGGGCTTGCACAGCTGTACCTTGCCAGCTCTTGGGCTTTTTTGCTGGTGCTACCAAGAGAATGTAGCCATTTTGAGAACCAGAGATACTACAGGAGACACCAGTATGAATTCTGTGTGTCCAGGTCTCCCTCAGAAGCACAGACACTGCCCTCAACGTCCTCTGAACAATCCATCTCCGTGGGGTTTGGAGTTTCTCAGCACTCTCTCAGAAGAGCAGAGGACTCACAGGGCTTTCTACAAGGTGATGAAAAGTAAGGATTTGAGTCTGGCCACACGCCGGCTTGTGTCATGGCCACTTTCATTCATAGCTGCGAAGGAGACACACAAATCCTCATTTCAGAGACTGCCAGGGACTAGGGAGCTTGCAGATTAAGTGTTTCCTTGCCTAAAGTACTTCCTCTCCACTGGACCTCCACAGGCTGAAGAGAAATAAAGACCTCCAATGGGCTTGACCTTGGCCCAACTCTCTGTGGACCAAATGGGGAGACCAGAGGGAGAGACCCTCTCTGTGCCCTGCACTTGTGACAGTAGCGTTTTGTGTGTCAAGTCACAGTATCCACATGTATCGCAGTGGACTTCCGTCTGGGGCAGCACTGAAAATTCTCACCAACTTCTTTCCTGTTCTTCAATTTTTTAAATGTCAGCTAGAGAGATGTCAAGACTCAGTTTTGGACTGAGAAGACAGATCTTGTTTATAGCATCCTCAACTTCTGCCATAATACATGCCTGACAAAAAAATAAATAATCCTTTGTTTTTTTGGATTTATTCCTCTTCCTAATAAACCTTCCCACCCTCCAGTGCATAGCTCCAGGCTGTTCTCTATTGGAAGCCTTGTTGTAGCATGGCTTCTTCTGTGGCGATTTGGCAGCAAAGATGGCAGGTGCTCTCTTAGGCATAGCCCCTCCTGGGGCAGGAACCCTAGGAAGAAGGCTTGCCCGTCCTCACTATGAGGACTAAGCCCAGGCCTGTAGCATGAGATCTCAGATACTAGTACTGACCACTGAGCTGGCATAGCCTGCTCTGAGTGATTTCTGTGGTGTAACAGCAAGAAACAAGGTGTCAGGAGTGTGAGACACTGCTGGGCCTTCCCAGGGACTGTACAAAACTCACAACCATGATGGCTGCCGGGGCGAAAAGGCTTTGTGTCTGAACAGACCTCTGTGAGAGGAGAAGCTATCTCTGCCCCCTGTGTCCACAGCATCTTGAAGGTCTCCAGCATCTGGATGACACTCAGTAAAATTATTATTAATAAAATAATGGAATCCAAGACTCTGGCAGCAGGGGTTCTATTTAGAGTAGAAGGACAGTGGGCTCTGGAGCACACGAAGGGCAGTCTCCGTGTGTGCACCCTACGGACCCTGGCGGGACCCCCCCAGGAAGCCCTGTGGGGCCTTCCTCACATATGATGAATTTAGTTTACAGAAAGGAAAGAATTGTGCACAGCAAAGTGTTCATAGAATTAGCGGCCCATGGGGCCCGGCGGGATGGCTCAGCGGTCTAAAGCGCCTGCTTGGGAAAGCTTGGGCGGCCTCAAGGACCGTGGTTCGATCCCCGGCACCACATGTGGCGCCTGCCCTGCCCTCGGGACGGGCTGAGCCGGCCATAAAAATGAGTGAATAAGCAAACAAAGGTTCTGAAACAAGAAAAAAAAAAAAAAAAAAAAGAATTAGCAGTCCACTCCACGGTGTCCCTAGAACTTCGGAATGAACACTTACTACTTATCATTTCTATCTAGGTTCCTGTTTTCATCTCATTTTCCAGGGTATGAGCTTCTTGCCCACAGGGCGTGTCTTGAAGGCTTCCTGGCCTCGGTAGCTAGCAGAGCGCGAGACAACTGAACGTGAAGTGAGGGCGGTCACTCTGTGCTCCGGGTGAGAGCCCTGGAAGACAGCGTCGGGGACACCCTGATGGCACCGAAGGAGGAGGTGCAGGCAGAGAAGTGGAGGCTGTGGCCAAGGTGCAAGGGTCCCCCTTGAGCCCTGAGCTTTCTTTCTCCTTGGGCGTGATGCTAGGTCCGTCGCAACGCCGCGGTGTTGGGCTCCAGCTTTCCTCTTGCTTGGCGTCTCCCCGGGTGTAGAAGCTCTGCCGAGCCGTGTTGAACGGCAGCACTACTGATTCCATTACATCGGCTGAGTACCCTGGTGGCTTCTGCTGACCAGTCGGTCCAAGGGATATTGCGAAGCTGGTGGCGTGGCAGGCTCCAGGTTAGTGAGTGAGCCGGCAGACCGCGATGGCCCTTGGGAGCCACGGACCGCGGACAGAGAAGCAGAGCGCATGCCCGAGCGAATAAGAGGCCAGATGGGGCTGCGGGAAGTCAGAGACCAGGGCCAAGGCTCCTGGAAGGTGCGGCTCAGTGACGCAAAGCCGAGGCTGAGGTCGTGCCCCGCTGCCGCGTGATCAGGCAGCCAACGTCTGCGCAGCCCCAGAGAACGCGCACGGCAGCAAGCCGGTGGAGCTGCCGCACTCCGGGAGGTCTGCGGCGGCTCTCGCTATCCTCCCTTGCACCACACGCCCAAGGGTAGCACCTGCGCCCAGAGCGTCCACAGTCCGGTGTGCTCGCCCTCTACGACTTCCCTTACTGCCAGGAGCCCACTGAAGAGCAGGAGGTCCTGCACCATATGCTCAGTTGTCTCAGCTCAGCATCTGGGCAGCAATAAAACGGGAGAGCGCTGCACTTTTTAAATCATGGCCATGCCGTACTATAGCAACCCATGCACATCCATGTTTGCAGTGACATAATCCATAGTAGCTGAATCCTAGAAGTGGCCTGTGTGCCCATTTGCAGACAAATGGGTAAAGCAAACGTGCTATTTATACACCATGGAGTACTACTCTGCCATGAAGAAGAGGAAAATCGAGTCATTTGTAGGAAAACGGATGCACCTCACGACCAGAATAAGTGAAATAAATCAGACACGCACGCAAGCTTAAATGCTGCATCATCTCTCTTACATGAGAAACCTAAAATAGAAAGCAACAGAAGTGTAAAATAAAAGATAGAAAGCATGAGACAAGGGAGATAGGGGCTGAGAGATGAGGGAGAGAAGGGATGTGTAAAAAGAACCAAGATGTGTTTTGTCTGAGCAGCTGAGTGTGATCATTACGTGCAGCAAACGCAGACCAAGAAAAGCAAAATTTAAAAGAGGAAGCATCAAGTCTATCAAAGGCGATTAAAAGTCAGCCGCTTCCAAAGCCTCAGTTGCTTAGCCACAGTGCTTTCTCGGAGGGTATGGCTGTGTTGACCAAGAACCCGGCCTTGATTCCAGCCAGTTTCGGTGCGGACACGCGGGCTCCGGGTCCGCCCCATCAGTGTGCACCGCCTACCCGCTCTTGGGTCCTCCCCATCTGGCTCTTCCCCTTCCCGCTCCTCCCCTTCCCGCTCCTCACAGCAGGTCCGCGGCTTTCTCTCAGCATCTCCAAGACCTGAGAGCGCACTGGGCCCTCAGCACATCATAAATTAACGTGCACTCTGAGCTCATCAATCAAAGGGCTGCTATTTGCTTTCTTAACAATATAATCATTTCCAGCTGCTACCAGAAAAATAACCAAACAGCATTCCTAGGCTAGGACTGACAGCAAAAGTGCCGGTAGCACTGCGGAGCACCGCCCCTCGGCTCAAATTCCACGGAGACCTGCCCCTTGCTCCCCGGCTCCTTTGCTCCCGGGTTCGATGGCTCCTGGGCCTGACTGCAGTTCCTGCTGTTTGAGGTGTTCATGCAGAAGGCCCTTCCTTATTAGCATCGCCAATTATGAAGTGAGCGTAATGATTAGAAATAACTAGGGCACAGGTCATGAATGAATGGATTCTGAGAAAAGCAAACACACTCCATTGTGGAAAATGAACCTTCCCTCCTAAAGACATGCAGTGACCTAGGATCATTGCTATTACAAGCTGATCAAGGCCTACACAGACGAAATCACCTTATTCTTAATAATAAAAATTGAACTCACTTCAAGCAGCTTTCCTTAGGCTATAAAAATGTCATCTGTGTATGAATACATAGCCCCAGGGTCTGAGACCAACTCCCAGCTCACGCAAGTTGCGATGTCTATACCTTGATATATTTTACAGACAGCGGTGTTCTTAGACTCTGCCTTGTGTTGCTTCCAATTCAACTTCCTTGTAAAGCTACAAGGGCTGGGAGAAGACTGGGGAGTGGAACTTGAAAGGCATACAGGGAAGAAGCTTCTGAGAATGGGTGATAAGCAGGAGAAGTCAAAAGTAGAAGATGGACAGATGACACAGAGAAAGGGCCAGGTGTAGGGGCGCATGCCCATAACCCCAACATTCAGGAGGCTGAGGCAGGAGGGTTGCTCTAAGTTCGAGTCCAGCCTGAACTAAGTGAAACCTTGTCTCAAGAAAGCGGGGGACATATAGACAGGGGAGGGAAAGGAGGAATGAGGATGAATGAAACAGGAAGAATTTGAGGGTCTCATGACAGAAAAAGAGCAAAAGGCCAGTGGTGTTCCTCCTTACAGCGCCTGTGTGTGCAGCTGGCCATCCCTTGGGTGGGGCAGCAGGAGGTTAAGACCTAACATGAAGCCACCAGCAATGCTATGTACCCCCTTGTCCCCACGGCACACAGCTGCTGGCACCTGCTATCTAACCCACTGCCGCTGAATCAAGGCTGCTAGCTCCAGCCTGCTCCATGCCTCATCCAAAGACTGTCCTTCAAGGGGTTTCCATGGTGCTGGGCTCCTGCTCCTGGCCTCTGTCACCTGCAGCTGCCTGCTTTTACAGCCTTGATGGCTTCGGTAATTTCAGCTTTGTCAGTGGAAATCTACTGCTACCCTCCTGCAAGCTCAGTACTCCGGTTCTCAGAGGTTACAAAATCTCTGCTCTTCTGTTAGTTCAAACTTGAGAGTTTTCATTTGCATGATCCTTTATTCCATAGCCTTTATTAGGTAATTATAAAAACAACCTTTCCTCATCTATGGCATGAGGAGGAAATTAAACCAGTTTTTCCTCACTACCAAAATATTAATTTTCTTAATATTTTAATTGAATCAGCTCCTTGGCAGGAACGCCTAACTGCTGAGCATTGATCTATGCCAGGGCTGAGCCTGTGGCTGCCTGTGGCGTTGAGCTAATCCTCACACCTTCTCTTCCACCCTGACTGCCATCCTACAGGTAAAGAAGCAGAGGAGAAACATGGTTCCAGATCCTGGTCAAGTCCACAGGGTCGTCCAAGGTAGACCCAAGATCAGGAATCCTTGTGTGAGGTCCAGGCTTGTTATGGTTTGTGTCTGGTTGTGCCCCCAAAGCCTCATGCAATCATGGGGCAGGGACTTCTAGAGTTGGAGGCTTGACTCACGATCCACTGGGATTATGTATTTTACTACTGATGGGATTTTGAGGCTGAGTACGTCTGGGATTACGGGCGTGGCCTAAGGCAGGTAGGTTGAGGCAGAGAACTGTAATATAAAGAGAGACAGAGAGACAGACTCTGTTGCTCTCTGCTCCCCTGGTTGGTCCTTTGCTTCTGTCACCGTATTATTGCTGTTCTGCCACCATGAACTGCTGCTCTCTACCGGGTGCCTCTCTGCCTTGGAGGTAGCCAAGTACGGACTGAAACCTCCAGTAACTGTGAGCTAAATATACCTTTCCTTCCTTCATTTTGGGTGTTGGGTATTTGTCCCAGCACTGAGAGAAGAGTAACTAAGACCAGGCTCTATTCATTGGGTTCCTGAAAGCCCCTGAAAGCTTTTCTGCTCATAAAGCTTACCCAAGGGCTGGGGATGTAGCTCAGGAGAAGATTACTTGCTTAGTAAGGCCCTGGGTTCAATCCCCAGTTCTCTGCTCCCTCTTAAAAATATTACACAACTGTGTCTATGTATCCGAATGAAACATGTCAAAATCTCATTTTCTAAATCAATATATGTGTAATATAGTTTACTTTTTGATGAGTAATTTATCTACCGTGACTTCCTGTTACTTCTCTCTAGGAGAAGCCGCTTCCACAATATTTACCTAGTGTCTGCCTCATTCGCAGGATGTGGGAAGCTAAGGAGAAGACAGGGTGCTCAACGTTTTTCAGCTCCTGCATATCTCAGACTAGGATAGGAAAGTGTTTTCACCTTTCTGATAGCACTTGGGCTATCACTTCCTGGATCAAACTAAACACAGGTTGACTGCAATTATTAAAATAATTCTAGCTAAAGGGTTGGGGCGATAGCCTGGTGGTCTAAGTTGCCTGCCCGGCAAGCACAAGAACCCAGCTTCCATCCCTGATGCTACATGCCCTGCGAGCCTGAAACCAGGCGTGGCAGCACATGCCTAAAATCACAGAGCTATAGAGGCTGAGACAGGGGGATTACCATGAGTCCGAGCTGTGTAGCAAGACCCCATATCATATAAATACATAACCTTAAAAATAAAATAAAATAATGCTATGAAGACCCTGAAGTCTCTGTTGCTAAAGCTTATATTTGCCTCACTGATTTAACTAGGCTTCAATGTTTTTCTGCTAAAGCGTGCTTTTTAGCCATTTGGTTTCCCTGAGAAGGCCAGGCTCAGGACGGAGGCGCCTGAATTCTGAGCGGACAGGTCAGGGAGAAGGGAAGGCGTGTACCCCGTGGGCAGGCTCTTCCTTCTCAGTGCACTACTCGGGGAGCAAATCTTCTTTTTGCTTTCTTTTCCCAAAGGGACCAGGTAGCCCCGCTACTCTCACTTTGCAGGCCGGATGATAGGCGAAGTAAGAGGGACGGCTAACAAACGTCTTGGGTTTTTGCGCCACAGTGTGGAGGAGGGCAGCGGGACCCTATGGCTTTAGGTAAAAATCGCCCCAGGTCCCAAGGAGAAGGGGGAATGGCGGGAGAGCTTCCAGAGCCGCATCTTGTCAGAAAATCTGCACTGCTGGAAAGAGCCCGGTGAGCAGCTGGCAGGCCCTGACTCAGCAAAGAAAATGCCACCCACAGTCCCCGGCTGTCTCCACAGCAGGAGCGCCCCTGTTTTCTCTGGAGGCTTCCCACAGTCAGGCCAGTCCCAGAGGCGCTCAGATGGGAAACCAGAGTTCTGAAAAACTGAACTTCACATTGTATAACATTTCTGAGGAGCTTACCAGGATCCTCTCTGCCTCCCTGCATGCACCCACGGCCAGCTTTCCGTTGTATAAATAACGTTAACCATGTACTAACCACCTCGTCGTCTCAGAGTGCCTTAAATAGCCGTGGCAATCGCAGTAGATCACGTTTCTTTTTAAAGATCACTGCTAATAGACTAGGGGAAACAGCAGCACTAAGCGAGGAGGAAGCAAAGCAGGGTTCAAAGCCTGCTTCCACGAGGTAATGCACACTATTGACTCACCACGAGAGGAGCGCAGTCCATACGCAGACCAAAGGTGAGGGCGGGAAGGCCGCCGCCGCACTCAGTAACTCTCCCCAACCCTCACGGCATTACTTTATCGATTAAACTGAGGGGTAAGCGAGAGATCAATGACAGTTTGTTGATCTGACCCAGGAAGTTGTGCTTGCTGTAATGGAAGTTATATCTCTGAATTCCTCTGCTGGAAATTGCTAGCGTCACATTTATGGTGCGCATCTGCGAATGCATTTGTGTGTGTACGTCTGTACATGTGTGTGTGTGTCCGTGTGTGTGTGTGTGTGTGTGTGTGTGTGTGTGTGTGTGTGTGTGTGCATTATCAGCATGACGCCGGTAATTTAAAAAAATTCAGCATTATTTCTGGGTAAATATAGTCCTAGGTGGCTATCTGTTGTCTTTTATGCCCCCCAGAAAGAAAGAACTCAGTGGTGTACTGCAGGCTGCAGGATGGTGACGGGGCTTTATGCTGGGAGGTCTGCAGAGTGAATGAGGATTTCTTAACAGTTCACTGTCACACCGTACCACTGTTTTCTTCCAAAAGGAACAAAAATCTCTTGCCTATCTGTCAAGACTGCTGTGGAGGGTCTTGCAAAGTCTCCTTGCGGTTTGCAAGGCTGAGCAGCGAGTACAGTGGCCTCTGAGCCAGAGCTCAGACCACAGACCTTTGGGGCCCTCAACAGCAGACATGGGCTCTGTGGCCCTCACTGTCTGTCCTGCAAAGTCCTCTGGGTGGGTAGCAGGCGTGGTGCAGAGCAAACATCAGTGGTTTACAAATGATATCTTTTCCCTGGTAGCGAAATCCACTGTGGGTATGTGACTGGAATATTCAAAACACCTGTTCACCTGGAACCCGGCCAAGTGTGTAATACATTAGCATGGGCCTGGCGCACTTCCAAGAGTGAGTATCATTACTGCCATCAAAATACTGAGGCAGCCGGGCAAAGTTTCAGACTCCAGGCAACGCGAGATAGGTAGATATTTTATTGTTAACAACGCCATCACACTAAATGGTGTTGACTGGCTAGGATTTTAATGGAATCCATTATTTATTCTTTGTGTGAGCAAAGGAACTGGCTGCATTGGAAGACCCTCGACCTAGCTTTGCTAATTATTTTCATTGTCTCAAAACCTCAGACAAAGCTCCTAGTTTATCACCTCTCTCTCCCTCCCTCCTCTGTTTTTCATGAGCTCAAAGGCAGCATCAGGGAATCAACTGCATCCTTCCTCTGTCTACCAGAGCTCACCAGTAGAACTTGGGCAAAGGCCCTCTGCCTGATGGTGTTCCTTCTTTTTCCTCTTGGTTTTGCCATTAACAGAATTCTTTCATTACCTAGTTCTTTTTTTTTTTTTTTCATTCACAATAATTGATACAACATACATTGTTATCCTCATAGTAGTTATACAGAGCATAAGGTGTAGACATAATATTTTTTCTAATCAAGGTTGGCGCAAAAAATTTCTTCTCATTGAGCTAAGACAGAGTAGTTGTATACATAGTCCAGTATTCCATAATCGCAATGGATTATTGGCAGAACTGGCAATAACAGAAGCTGTTGATTTAAGCCTTATACAGCTCAGCATACTGACCTAATTTTATGTTTTATGATTCATAGTTAAACTTTTCTGTTGGGTGGTTAAAGGCAAGTTAAAGCAAGACCTGTATAACAAAACATGTAACTTTTGTATCTCCCAAGGTCAGTTGAATCCCCTTAGGATTTACTTTGAAACCATGTACAGTGCTTTCTAGAACTGTTGTCAGTGTCAGCCATTAGGATGGGTCACAGCCATTGATCGACCAGTTTGCTCTCTGTGAAAGCCTGAAAGATGGCTTTCTCTCTAAGTGACTCTCCTTAGGCAAACTATGTATCTGCAGTCCCTTTCCTCTGTGGTCCCATAATCTCCTTGAACAGAAAATTTGGCAAACCACTGAGTTATAGGATGTCACAGCACAGCTTCTCTATGTCTGAATCCTCACTGACCTTGAAGGGCTAGGGCCAAAACATTGGCAATCCTTGTAACCCTTCTTTTTCTCTAATTTTTGGTCTGTAAACTTACATTCTTTTTTTTTTTTTTTTTTTGTCTTTTTGAGACAGGGTCTCGCTATGCAGTTGAGGCTGGTCCTGCGCTCACTTTTGTAGCCCAGGCTGGTCTCGAACTCGCACCAATCCTCCTGCCTCAGCCTCCCAAGTGCTGGGATTACAGGCGTGAGCCACCACGCCCGGCTTGTAAACTTACATTCTTAACCCTTTAGAAGAGAAGTTTCATACTATTACTCTATAACATAGTTACTTAAGCTTAACATCACTGTCTTTCTGAATATCAAACATCTTACGCTTAACTTGGAATCGATCAGTATTTTCTATCAGTAATTGATATTCTAATAAACTCTTACACAATGTGATAAAAGCAGTCACACATTTTTACACAGACATTTATAAATCTAAGTATATATAATACTGTAGCTGGTTGAACCTATGGCATTTTTCCTAGTCTCTTACTCTTATTTAATACCCCCCCGTTTTTTTTTTTTTTGTTTTCTTATAAACCAATCATTTCCTTGAGCAAGAGTGTAGCAGTAACTGAAATTACATTAGAAGCAGTACAAATCTAAAAGACAAGAATGACAGGCATTCCAAGCATAATTTAGTTCTTTTCTTTCTTTACCTTTTCCTTGGTTTTAAAATCTGTATGGTGAGGATGCTATACCTGGAATAGTTTATAACTCTATTGACAAGAAATACACACGTATTCTTATTAATAACTTATGGGATGACTTTTTATATAAGTGCAAAGTATTCTCAAGATTTCATTGTTCAAAAGGTGTGTGCGTGTAAATTAGAATAAAAGGATCACATTTTTGCCTAAATTTACATATTCAGCAAGGAGCAGCAGGAAGGGAGGTAACAGGTGTCTGTGCCCAGTCTGTGCTCAAGGCTGCGTGTGTGCATTATGCAAGCACAGAAGACCAAATGGGAGAAGACTCACTACGCTGACTGCACCGCTCACAAAGGTGCCTTTCAGTGGAGGTTCAGAGTCTTGCCCCAGATCACCGAGCCCATGGAAGATGTAGAGCCATAATGTTATGTGAAATAAATCAGATGCACCAGCTTCAACATTGCATGGCTTCTCTTCTGTGGGCAGTGCAAAGTACAATGAGGAGAGCAAAATGAAAGATAGATGAGAGGAAGCAAGGAGAAAGAGCTTTCTCACATGGGAAAGCCGCTAAGTGACACAGGGAGGGCAGAGACAAAAGGAATAAGATGGACCAACTCCCCAGAAGGATCTCGAATATTAGGCACTACAGATATGTACTAAGAATCACTACTAGATAAGACTCATAGTGACTGACCTGTTTACAGCTTCACAAGAGCCAAGATTATAGGCATGTACCCCCATACCCAGTCTCAATTGCCATCTTGGCCTGCCCTGGGCTTGAACCCCTGGCCCCTGTGCCTGCTTGCAGGTGCTTTAATCCACTGAGCTATTTGGTCAGCCCTTGTATTAATGAATTTGACGAAAGAAAAAAATGTAGGAATTCAAGTTTGTATCTGCCCTGTCTTGAACACAATCATGATAATGCTGGACTTAAGGTTATAGACTAATTATAGGCTCACCTGTCATCTATTCACGTAGAAGGTGTCAGGGTTTTATATTTGGTGGCATGTACTATATCTAGAGTCCAGATCTGTTCATGTGGTCATTAAAACTGCACATACTTTATTAGAAACTTTCACATTTATTGGTTTTGATTTCTTCTTCAACCTAATCTACAGAAGGTTATATGGTTTAAAAAAAAAAAAAAAAAACCACTTCCGTCACTAAAATTTGCTTTATAAATGTACAATCTATGAGAAATTGTCCTCAGAGAAATGCATCATGAGTGTAAACTGAAATTACATGAATATTTCAAAAACAACTTATTTTATCTTACAATCATAGATGTTTACAGAGATGATTTAAATGGTTTAAATAGACTATGTGTGGTGAAAGGTTTTAGGTTTACTAGCACGTATATATACAAATAGTACTTCCAAGAATCGCAATACTTCGGCAGCTCCAAGTTTCATCCCACCACTTCCGCTTCGGTTCAGGGATGGTTGCATTTTCTCGTAGGACCTTACTTAGGAAGCTGTCCTGCTGCTTAGTCTGAGACCCTACAGCAAACACTGTGAGCCTCCCGATTTGCCCGTCTCCTCTTTCTCATTTCCCTTACCATCTTCCCTTTTCTCTTCTTCTATGTGAGTACTCTATTCATATCAAACTAAATTGTTGTGCCTTTTATTCCTGCGACTCTTCTTTTGAAATGTCTGGCCACATCACTTTTCTCAGTCGCTACTCATTTTTCCAAATCTGACTTGGTTGGGTTTAAAATGCACTCCTGGCAGTGGGCATGCGCAGTAGCAGCACCTTTCTCACACTTTGGCCATCACTCTAAACCTCTCTATGCGCACCAGACCCTGCTCCAAGCACTGTACAAAGCCTTATTCATTTAATTCTCCTAGTGGCCATGAAGACAGTACTAACATGAACCCCCATTTTCAAATGAGGAGGTGAAGACAGAGTTGAACAATTTGCCCAGGGCTATGCTGCTAATCAAGCAGCAGGCTAAGAACTCAGGCAGCATTTTTCCAGGACCAACACCACCCAGTGGTACCCTATGTACCTCTACCAGACGTCTCAGCGCTATTCGGTTGTTTTGTGTGTTACTGCCATATGCAGTGTCTGCCTTAGCTAGCCTGTCCATTTGGTGAGGTCACAGACCAAGTGGCACTGCCATAGAATTCTGTCCATCCTAGGAATCTAGTCAGCTCTTGCTTGAATAAAAACATCCATGGGGAAAAGTGGAAGAGAGTTTAAACATACATTAAATATACATGTTGATATTGCTTTCACTTACCCTTAACTACCCAGTAGAAAAGTTTAACCAAGAGGCATAAACTGTAAAGCTAGCTTAGTATGCTGAGCCATAAAAGGCTTAAAGCAACAGCTTCCAACATTGCCAATTTTGTCAATAACCAACTGCAACTATCGAACATTGGGTTATATGTACAACTACTTTCTCTGAGTTTAATGAGAAGACATTTTTGTACCAATAATGATTAGAAAAATTATCATGTCTACACCCTGTGCTCTGTATAACTACTAGGAGGACAACAATCTGCATTGTATCAATTATTGGGAATGTACTACTAATGCATTTTTTTTTTTTTTTTTTTTTTTTTGGTCTTTTTGAGACAGGGTCTCGCTATGCAGTTGAGGCTGGCCTTGAGCTCACTTTTGTAGCCCAGGCTGGTCTCAAACTCACACCTCACACCAATCCTCCTGCCTCAGCCTCCCGAGTGCTGGGATTACAGGTGTGCGCTACCACGCCTGGCTACTAATGCATTTTGAAACTGTCACTTTTTTTTTTTTGGAGAGAGGAGGTACATTGTTATTTTTAATTAAAAGTAATAACAAAATAAAAAAAATATACACGTTGAGAGTTGGTGTGATGGTGGGAGAATTGTGAGTCGTCACTTTCAGAGCCGATGGTAAAAACAGAATTAACATTTTGCCGGCGTCAAGTGAAAATTCACACACACACACACACACACACACACACACAAAAAAAAAAAATCCAACTGCATTATTACTAATGAAATAGCTACTTTGCTTCATCTCCTTCTTCATCTAATAAGACTTTAAGTGTCCTGACACCCATTTGGTGCAAAGAATAAATATACTTTTGCTTGTTTAAACCTAACTGCCTGCCTTACTGTAGCTTCTACTGGAGATAAATAATATTGTTGACATTTTAAATCCCCAAAGATTAGAAGGTAGTCAAATCAATATAGGCTACATAATACATAAAGGATGGATGCAAATTTTATAGCGAAGAAATTAATAATTTATATCAGTTTACTGTAACAAAATTTTGTTGTCAGCTTTTTCTAAAGTTTAACAAGACTTGATCCAAGATCAATAAATTATATATGAAAATATCACTGTTTAAAGTAAAAACCCTTCTAAAATCATATTACTTAGTGTTTATGAATGTAACAAAACCTATTATAATCCAAGTGCTATCTTGTCTGTATGGCAGTCTAGTGTTACTACTGTAGCTTATATCGCTATTGTATGTGGCAATATTAAATTTTTTATTTCAACCATTAAAAAGAGCCAATGCTTTCTATATTGCAAAGACTTAGTGAAAAGTGAGAAAAAAAAATAACAGCAATGACAATCATTTCCAAAGCTGAATTTATTCTGCAGAGCACAAATGACTCAACAATGAAAATTTTGTTTGAAAAGTGTGCCCAGAAAAGGCATTGTCCCTGGAACCCAGCTCTAAGTTGCTCCCCATCCAGCTTGCGCATGGTTCTGTAGGATGGCATGTCCTATTTTTCCATGTCTGCAGTAAAGATACAATACGGGAATTCAGCTTGGTAATTACTAATACACCACACAGACACAATTACACCCTGTGCGTGGCATAAAGGAGTCACTTGTGGTCTGTGACCATTACAAAAAGCAGCAGGGGGCCTGCGTGTGAGACGACAGAATGCCCCACAAGACGGAAGGGGACCAGAAGAGTCCACAGACGCCAACACAAGGACCTTGATTCTTCTAGCAGTGATTTAAACGCTTTTCATCAATTATCATTCTTTGTCTCAAGAGTCTTATCACCAGCAGCCCTACAGGAACTGCACATAGCAACGCTCAGACTCATAGAACCCCATGAACTGTGTTGACACTTCCACACCCTGTTGCTATGTGTGACCTGGTTATTCAGACTACTTAAGCAAAACAAAATGGAAAAAAAAAAAAAGCATTATCACTGCACAGCCGTTCACGACCAGAATATATATACATATATGTATATTTATTTCTTACTCATAATTCCACTTAGTGAAATTCATGGCCATCCCTACTCTTGATATATACCGTTCAAAGAATTTTCTACTCCACTTTAAAAATAAAGTAAGAATCTACTGGGGCAAAAATTATAAGAAAGTAAACTTCAATACATCCAGGGGATACCTAGTCAGCAAGATCATTTCATATCTCAGGGAGTTAAGCTAGTGAGTCAGCTAAAATGAGTCCCAGGAACAATTTTCTTTCTGGAGAACTCTTCAAAGTTTTGAGATTAATTGTGTGCAATAAGTAGGCCTTTTATTGTAACAGTTTGCTCTTCATTATGACACGATGTACATATTTCACAACCTTTCCACTTTAGTGTGCTTTTTAAAATGCATCTGATAATTTTGCATTTTTCAGGGCTTTAGAAAGTTAGTTATACATGGCAGTGTGTCAGGTCTTGTGAAACAAAGCCGTGTCTTTCAGAATATGTTTACAGCCTAGGAGGGGGAAGGTATCAGGGGCTCAAATATTTATTGGCACCTAGAAGGTAGAGAGAGAGTCGGGACTGTGGTTTTCAGAGGGCACTTTACCATCACCCACGTTCTCAAAGGTTTCTCTGAATGAATAGGACTGGATTACTCAGCCTTCTCTTCCACGCCTATTCCTCTCCATTTTCCTTGGCAAGACCGAGAGCCAGGCTATTTTTAGCTAAGCAGTTTTCTATTTTTAGACAACTGCCAGTTAGAAGACATTTGTTAGGAAAAAATTAAAAAAAAAAAAAAAAAAAAAAAAAAACCACACACACATAGCACAAAGGGAGGAGGGGAGAAGCCTCTTTCCACATATTGTAAAGCAGCCTCCAACCTGCAACTCCAGGCATTTCAGCTGCTTTCAATCTTGGAAAAATAAAGAAAAATTCAGAGTTCAGGGTTTTAAAAATAAACCTACCCTCTGGCAAACAGACCGAAATACAACAAGCTGTTACTATGTGAAACAGTGGCTACAAAAACAAAGAACATTCTCCAGTGATTAAACTGCGAGAAAAGTTGAAGACCGAGTAGGTTATAAGAATGTTACACAGATACGTAACAATTTTCCAGCCTCTCGGCCAGATGTATTGTGTTTTAGAATTTATAAGGGGGAAAAAAATGTCTCATCTGTGAAGTCAACCCGAGGAGGATGTGGGACGCAACGCTAAGGTTGAACCTTTTATCAAATTTAAAGGCAGTTATATTCACTGTGCTTTTCTAACGTTTGTAGTCTATAGAATTTCTAGAAATTATAACCATCTGCTTACAGAGGAACTATATATTTAAAAGCCCATGCCAATGGGTAATCAAAATAAAGGCTGTTGTATTTTCCCATGTATCCCTGTGTAGGCGCTTAATGTTCGTGTTATTATTCTTAGTACATGTAAGCATTTGACATCTATACACTGCTCTCTATCTATCATAATATTTATTAGTCCAACTTTTAATTGACAAGGGAACCAAATGGCTAGCAGCCTGGCCCAGCACAGCAACCTCCTCTGCCTGCCTTTCGAGGTCCTGCTGTCATCCTAAGTTTACTCAGAGATGTCTCCAGCACTCCCAGTTATACACACCTTCTTTTACCTCTGTTGGCTCACTGCATTTTATCGATATCTAGTGAGGGTTCAGTTTCTGGTATCCTGGCCACAGATGCGACCTCAGTAGTCAGCACTTTAACTACTGACACACGGTCTGCCCATCCATCAATATCTGCTGCTTAAAGAAACAAATACTATATCTGTTTCATCCATTCCGGACTCATGGTCCAAGGGTCAGGGAACACATCATAATCATTTTATATATCTCAGGACAATACAGTGTCATAAATGTTTGTGGAAGACAAAAAATGAACTCATTCACTTGTTAGATTTTCTTAATTTATATACAATGCTAAGGACGTTCATACAAATGCTGTATTTTCTAACTAGAGGATATACTTAGCAGTACATGTTATGTAATCATACACGTGCTTGTATGTGCTTCCTTCTCTTTTGGCTAGCACTTTTTCATGCCCTGAACTTTTCCCCTGACGTTGAAAATAAAACCATCTTTTATAGCTCAACAGTTTACAATGGGCCGTGCTACGTTTTATAGGCTACGATCCCCACGCTATCTCTCTGGTGCGCTGGAAGTTGACAAGACTGGCTCTAGGGCGGAGCCTGAGGGTCAGTGAGGCTATGTAATTTGTCCCAAGTTAGAGAATGAGTGAGTGAAGTTGCTTTAGAACTTCATTTAAAATCTCGATCTTAGGGGAAAAAAAAAAATCCCTAGCTTTACTGCAATTTTGTGGGCTTTTGAAGTCCCTCAAAATAAAGACGAACTGGGGAAAGAGTCCTACAGCGACTCTTCAGAGAGATCGCTAGGCAGCGTACTTCTCCCAACCACATGAAATTAATTCAGAAAAACCACGGTTCAAGAGAATCTGCCATGGAGCCTCGATGAAGATAAAATTCCACACATACCTAACTCTGAAAAATCGCGAGTAACTGTGAACATGGCGCTTATTGGCCCCTGCGGAAGAGGTGGGAGCCGAAGAGGCCTGTGTCCAGGTCTCTGCTCCTGTCTTTCCCTCCCTTCGCCACCCTCTCTTCCTGAGGACCATATTGGACTCCGTACTACTCTCATTCCTTCCTCTCGCTCCTTGAAACCACAGTTCCCTTAACTGTCCCTCAGCACTAAGGCCACGCCAGCGGCTCAGCTTTGCTGACTGGTTTCTCCACCTGAGCACAGAGGGCCTCAGTAAATGCCCACGACAGGCAAGTCAGCTACAAGAGCTAAGCGCGACCTCCAGTAGGTTGTGTCCGCCAGCCATCGCGCTGTTACCCCTGGGAACCAGCTTCACCATTTACTGCCCTATATGAAGGCTTTCCGTGCAAGAGCCAGAGAGTCCCACCTAGCCACAGCCTAGCAGGGTGGCCAGGGAGTCGCAGCAACCCAAGCTTTTCTGCAGACCTGTTCCACTGCAGGTGAAATTTGCTTCTGTTATCCAAAGAGAATGTACATGACGGAACTGACTCTGCTCGTAGGAGTCATAACATTGTTACTAAATATATTATTCATTCACAGATGTCTTCCAGAGGACTGGGGTGTAATACAGTAATGGAACTATAATAGACCTTGTCTAGCAAGGTCTTGGGTACAATCCCATATATATATATATATATATATATATATATATATATATA
>PVJA010034555.1:0-22492 GCA_004027025.1 Myocastor coypus | reverse complement strand
TCAAGGTACTCCTGCACTGAATAAAACTGGTTGAGGCCCTGGGTTGCTCCCTTTGTTCTGGAAAGCCATCTTTATGGCTGGACTTAAGTCCCCTTGGCGCCTCAATAATTATAAATATGTTTCAGTGTCCTTATTTTAGCCCTGGGTGGCACTGGGAGTGGTAGATTGGAATTAACTTGATGGGATTCTAATAATGTATCTTTGGGATTGTTGTAGGCAGCTGAGTTAGATTGAAATATTACAGGCAGTCAGACAGGACCAGGCCCTGGACAAGGTGACTTTCAAAGAAGAGACAGACACTCCTCTGCCATGGGCCAGATCTCAAGACAAGAGTACACAGAAGCAACTACATGCTTATTTAAGGGTGGGCATCAGGGATTGATATGCTAACGTTATCAATCACCTTAAAAGACCCTGGAAAGAGTCAGGAGCCCAAGCTCAATAGGTGGTGTTCTTGCCTGTTTGCTATGTGACTTGCCTTCCCATTGGATCCAGATGTTAATCAATTTTACCTGAGAAATGGTGCTTGTAATCTCATTGGTTGGCCATAGTGTTTGTCCCACCTCATACCCACCTAAGCGAGTTCCCATGTCTTCTCCATAAAAGTCCCTGGAAGAGACAGCTTCTGGGGGACAGCCACTTGGGGAAGGCCCTTCTGTCCCTCTCTCGGACAGGAGCCTTTTTTCCCTCAATAAATATGTTCTGCTCATTAACTCCGTTGGTTCCTAAAATTCATTCTTTGGTTTTAGAGAACATGGACTCGTCCCAGGTACTTTTCAGGTTGGGGATTGGTTTTCCCTATATCATCTGGAGGTTCCCTATTGGAGGTCATGTACCGCAGATCACGTTTTTCTTCTTGCATCAGGATCAGAAATATTGACTTCTTTGACCGAGATAAGAACCTGGAGGGGACGCCTACAATTGGCACTCAACTTGGCCAGAAAGCACGACCTTCTCAACACAACAATTACTACCAAAATTTTGTGCAGGTACTCCACAGGAGCTTCCATGACCAATTTAGAGGTAAGCAGTGTATTTTACTAATTATAGTGCTCAGACACAAATAGCAAATAGGAATTGATTCCTCAAGGGTCATAATGGGGCAAGTTCAGCCTTTATCTGCAGGAGAGAAATAATTTAGTTTATTGATTACAAAACTGTTTTAAGATACAAACATTAATGTGTCATCTAAGTATGTTTTTAGATTATTCCATGAGATAGCTACATTGTAACCTTCTTTTCCCAATGCTGGTACACTGGATCTCAAAGTTTGGGATGAAATAGGTGAAAGCTTTTATGTAGCTAAATCTCAAAAAAGAAAAATTCACCTGCAAACTGTAGCCAAATAACCTGGTGAAGATGACCCTTTCTTTCTTTCTTTCTTTCTTTCTTTCTTTCGGGACCAGGGTTCAAACTCACGACCTTGCACTTGCCAGGCAGACACTTGTGCCACAGAGCTATCTCCCTGGCCCCTGACATTATGCTTTCTTTCTTTCTTTTCTTTTTTTTTAATGGACAGCTCAGCCTTGAACCACGGTCCCTGCGGGGACCTAAGCTTGCACTTCAGCCATATGAGCTATCTTGCAGCCAGGCCATTTCATTCTTGCAGTGTAACATCCCTGAAAGAAATGTAGATGGTTTACCATTACAAAACACTACTGGTAGCCCGGCATGGTGGTGCATGCCTGTAATCCCAGCACTTGGGAGGCTGAGACAGAAGGAGCCCTGCAAGTTCAAGGCCAGCCTGGGCTACAAAAGTGAGCTCCAGGCCAGCCAGAATTGCATAGCAATACCTTGACTCAAAAAGACAAAAAAAAAAAAAAAAAAAAAACCAAAATCCAAAACACTGCTGGTGATAACAAAATACCTATGAATAGGGTACTCCACAGGGAAAAGGACTCTGATGTTACCGTAACAGAAGAGTCAGATCACCCTCCCAAGGTCAAGTGCCTCCAAATAGGTTGCTGGAGCTTTTCTCCAGCTTGTTTGAAAGTGAAAGCTTGTTTGAAAAGTGCAAATAGAACTGAGGATACAGTTCAGTGGTATAAGCACCTGTGTGGCAAGTGCAAGGTCTTGAGTTTCACCCTCCAGTATCTTCAAAGAAGTGCAAATAGTAAAAAAAAAAATATTCACTTTTGAGCCGGGTGTGTTGGCCCACGCCTGTAATCCCAGCACTTGGGAGGCTGAGACAGGAGGATCAATGTGAGTTTGAAACCAGACTGGGCTACAAAAGTGAGCTCAAGGCCAACCTGAACTGCATAGCAAGACCCTGTCTTGGAAAAAAAAAAAAAATCAGTTTTGCAAGATAGTCATAAAGAGGTAGAAAAGTTTTCCAACTTATATACACACTCAGCTTCAGTCTCCACACCTAATTCTGTAGATAATGCCTCAGAGGCTGTGCTTCCCACAGTCCTTTTCTCCTTCATGCCACAGTCAGTTCAGTAACAGTCCCCTTTGTTCCCCACTCAGAAAAGCCAGAGTACACCGAGGTGATGAAAGCATTGAATGTCCTGCTCTTAGAAGACTTAAGACACTGCACACCAGACAGTGGAGCCCAGGCTCCCTCTATTCTTGCTTGTTTGTATAACATAATTCAAGGTTTCCAAATGACCCAAGTGATATAACACATCTTGCTTGCATGTCTGTCCTCCCCACAATTGCTACATTTTGAATCAGAATAAAGACTACTCCTATCAGAACAGACACAGGGTGATCAAAATAGCGAAGATAAAAATCTAAAAGCTATCACATATGTGATGTTATCTGGTTCAGGCCATTATGCTGACCTAAAAGGTCAGATCCAGTCTCTACCTCTTCATGCAGTACAAAGAGCTGGTATGCCATGTGTGGATTTCTGTCCCAGAGGATGGTACATCTAATCATTACTTTACCCACATACTGCAAACTTACACTCAGTTTGTAGGAAGACTAAAAGAGGCTATAAGTAGGCAGATTCTTGACAAGATTGCAGCTAAACTGCTTCTCTATAATAAGCCTATGAGAATGCTAATGATGAATGCAGAAAATTTTTACCTTTGGTACTTCATACACAAATTTATCTGCTTATATTCATGCATGCGAAAATATTTGTTTTACCACCCACATTTCTGCTCTCATGGCACAGGCTATATATCAACATTTTGTTAATAAATTTGATATAGTTAAATGTTTTAACTGCACGCGTAGACACACTTACTGGCACTGTCTACAGCCTATAAAGGCACCAGCCCCAACAGTAATTTTACCCAGCATTCAATGTCCCTGGTGCATGAAAAGTTTTCACTGGGCAATAGATTATAAATCTAAATTTCATAGCAGTGGCACACTGCTGAAGAAAAAAAACCATGTGCCCAAACTGAGGGCCCCAGTAGCAACAGCAAAAGAAGGGTCAGTCAGGACTGCAGTGATTTGGACCAAGTTAAGCCGGTTATATGGAGATCAAACCAGACAAAGGACTATCCAACTGCCAGGACAGGTGCAAGGCCAAGGCAAAACCTTAGGTGCCTTGTACGAAGAACCACTGAGATACAAAGTTAGATTTAGCAGTAGCTTCTTCCTTTAATTTGTTGCAGGAAGAAATGCCCAATTTAATTTTCTTAGACATTTCTACTCCTGCCCATAACCCCATGTGTGAATCCAGTAGAGATGAACCTTTAAACTAAGAAGTTGATGTTTCCCAGGGATGGTGGTTCAATCCCAGGCACTACGTGCTACACCAGCCCTGCCCTCAGGGTGGGCGGACCTGGCCATAAACAATAAAAGAAAACAAAAATAAAAAATAAATTAAAAAGTAAAATACTTAGAAACTTCTTATACACTGAAATACAAACTGTTGCTCAAAGCTATTAAAGAAAACAAATGAAAACTCATCCCACATTCATAGATTGGAATAGGTAATATTTTTAACATAGAAATATTACCCAATTTGAATTTATACATTAATTGAAGTGTCAGTTGGGTATCATGGCACACACATGTAATTCTAGCACTGAGGAGCCTAGGGCAGAAGGACCACTACAAGTCTGAGGTGAGCCTGGACTTGAAATGCAAAGCAAAACCCTATCTCAAAAGTAAATAAACAGGGGCAGGAGAGATATCTGTGAGGCACAAGTGCCTGCCTGGCAAGTGCAAGGTTTGAACCACGGTCCTGAAAAAAAAAAAAAAAAAAGTAAATAAATATCAAAATTCTAAGGATATTTTTGTAAATATAAAAAAAATTCAAAAATTCATTTGGAATGAATAGGAATAGACAAAGTAATCTTAATAATAAAAAATTGGATATTTCACACTTCCTGACTTCAAACTTACTGTAAAGCTACTATAATTAGCATAGAAGCCGCATAATCAGACTATTATACAATAAAAAGCCCAGAGATAAATACTCGTTTGTGTGTGTGTGTGTGTGTGTGTGTGTGTGTGTGTGTGTGTGTGTGTGTGTCTTTTTGAGACAGGGTCTCGCTATACAGTTCAGGCTGGCCTTGAGCTCAGTTTTGTAGCCCAAGCTGGTCTTGTACTCTCACAGATCCTCCTGCCTCAGCCTCCCCAGTGCTGGGATTACAGGCATGTCCCACCACACCCAGCTAAGCACTTTTTGATAAATATGTTAAGACCACTCACTGGGGACATTCTTTTCAACAAATAGTGCTGGCAAAACTGGCTATCAACATGCAAAAGGACAAAGCTGGACCTGTGCTTTCACAATACGTAAAAATCACCCTAAAATAGATCAAATGCCTAAACATAAGAACTAAAACTATAAAATACTTAGAATGCACAGAGAAAAAGCTACATTGAACTTGACTGTGTTGTTGTTGTACAAGGCATCAAAAGCAAAGACAGCCTAAGTAAATGTAGACAAAATGGGCTATCAAAGTTTATACATTTTGTGTGTGAAAGGACAAAATTACATAAGCAAAAAAATAAACTATAGAATAGAAGAAAATATTTCAAATCATATATTTGGGGGTTTTGGGGTGTCTTTTTTTTTTTTTTTTTTCAGACAGGGTCATGCTATGTATGCAGTTCAGGCTGGCCTTGAGCTCACTTTGGTAGCCCAGGCTGGTCTCAAACTCTCACTGATCCTCCTACCTCAGCCTCCCAAGTGCTGTGATCACAGGTGTGTGCCACCACGCCCGCCTTCAAATCATATGTTTAATAAGGGATTAATATTGAGAATCTATAAAAAATTCTAATGACTCAAGCACTACTTAGCTAATTAAAAATGGGCATAGGATTTATATAGGCCTTTCTTCCAAGACAGTATCAAAATTATGTTTATTTATGTTTATTTATTTATTTATTTGTTTGTTTGTTTATTTATTTATTTATTTATTATTTTTTCTTGTTTCAGACCTTTGTTTGTTTGTATGGCTGGCTCAGCCTGCCCTGAGGGTAGGGCTGGCACAGCATGTGGTGCCGGGGATTGAACTGCGGTCCCTGCAGCCGCCTGCAGGCACTTTAGACCACTGAGCCATCCTGCCGGGCCCAGTATCAAAATTATTAAGAAACACGTGAAAAGATGTTCAAACTCACTAATTAGGAAAATGCAAATCAGAACTACATACCGGGGCCTGGCAGGATGGCTCAGCGGTCTAAAGCACCTGCTTGAGAAAGCTTACGCGGTCGCAGGGATGGTGGTGCAATCCCAGGCACTACGTGCGGCACCAGCCCTGTCCTCAGGGCAGGCTGACCTGGCCATAAGAAATAAAAGAAAACAAAAATAAAAAGTAAAATAAAAAATAAAATACTTAGAAGTAAATTTCTTATACACTGAAATACAAACTATTGCTCAAAGCTATTAAAGAAAACAAATGAAAAGACCTCCCACATTCATGGATTGGAATAGGTAATATCATTAAGATAGAATATTACCCAATTTGAATTTATACATTAATTGAAGTGTCAGTTGGATAGCATGGCACACACATGTAATTCCCACACTCAGGAGCCTAGGGCAGAAGGATCACTACAATCTGAGGTTTGCCTGGACTTCAAATGCAAAGCAGATCCCTATCTCAAAAGTAAATAAACAGGGGCTGGAGAGATATCTCTGAGGCACCAGTGTCTGCCTGCCAAGTGCAAGGTCATGAATTTGAACCCCGGTACCGAAAAAAAAAAAGTAAATAAATACCAAAATTCTAAGGTTATTTTTGTAAATTTAGAAAAAATTCAAAAATTCTGATGGAAGAAATACAAAAAGACAAAGTATTCTTAAAAATAAAAAACTGGATGTTTCACTCTCCTGATTTCAAATTTACTATAAAGCTACTGTAATTAGCGTAAAAGCAGCACCAACAGAATATTATAGAATAAGGAGCCCAGAGATAAATACTCGTATATATATTGAATCCTTTTTTTTTTTTTTTTTTTTAATCTTTTTCAGCCAGGGTCATGCTGTGAAGTTCAGGCTGGCCTTGAGCTCAGTTTTGTAGCCCAGGCTGGTCTTGAACTAGCACCAATCCTCCCGACTCAGCCTCCCAAGTGCTGGGATTACAGGCGTGTGCCACCACACCTGGCTAAGCAGTTTTTGATAAATATGCTAAGACCACTCACTGGGGACATTCTTTTCAACAAATACTGCTGGCAAAACTGGCTATCAACAGGCAAAAGGACAAAGCTGGACCTGTGCTTTCACACTATGTAAAAATCATACCAAAGTAGATCAAATACCTACACAAAAGAGCTAAAACTACAAAATTCTTACAATGCAGAGAAACAGCTAAATTACATTGAATTTGACAATGTTGTTGTTGTACAGACACCAAAAGCAAAGACAGCCTAAGTAAATGTAGACAAAATGGGCTTATCAAAATTGCCACATTTTGTGTATAAAAGGATAAAATCACATAAGCAAAAAAAAAAAAAAAAAACTATAGAATAAAAGAAAATCTTTCAAATCATATATTTGGGTATTTTTTGCGTGCGTTTTTTTTTGTTTGTTTGTTTTTTGTTTTGTTTTGTTTTTTTTGAGATAGGGTCTTGCTATGTATGCAGTTCAGGCTGGTCTTGAGCTCACTTTGGTAGCCCAGGCTGGTCTCAAACTCTCACCGATCCTCATAGCCCTTCCAATTGTGTGGGTTGGCTTGTGTGGAAGCCAGATGAGACATGGAGAATGACCCTGGATTACTGGGAGCTGAATAAAATGACTCTCCCATTGTGTGCAGCAGTGTCCAATAGAGCTGACTTGATGGATCTTCTCATTCTGACACTGGGTCAGTGCCATTACGATGTGGATTTGGTTAATGGCTTCTCCCCTTGCTATCACTCTGTATAGCCAGAGCCAATTTACCTTCACCTGGGAGGGCAGGTAATAGATTTCCAGGTACTGCCACAAGGCTATTCGTATAGCTGGACTTTTTGTCATGGACTAGTGACCCAGGACTTGGCCACCTGGACAAAGCAACGCTCTATGTCAGTGTTTTTTTGTTGTTGTTGTTGTTTTGTTTTTTTGTATTAATGATAATATGTTAACCTCTGCTTGCCTTGAAGATCTGTCAGCCACTATGCATAGTCCAAAGAAAGCCTTGCTGGCCTGAGGGTGGGCCATGAACAAAGATAAGGTCTAGGTACCTGCTTCTCTATCAAATTCTTGGATGTTATCTAGCCATGTAATATGAAAGTAATTCCCAATAATAAGATCCAGGCATGCCCTGACCCATGACAGTACCCCAATATAGGCAGATAGGATTTCTAGGATTCTCGCAAATGTTTCTACCATATCTGACCACCATGTTGTACACTTTATACCAGATCACCAGAATGGATGCACCATGGACTGGACAGACACAGCAGATGCTGCTTTTCAGGACTCAAGGAAGACCATCACACAAGTACAAGCCCACGAGGTAGTTAAGCCTGTTGTACCATTTACCCTGGTGTGACTGTAGATGATGATGGGTTTGACTTAGGCTCATGACTACAAGGAAAGTGGAAGCAGCCTATTGGATTTTGGTCACAGTGACCTAAAGCAGGAGAAAGCCAATATTTCCTGACTGAGAAACAGATGGCAGCCATGCATGCTGCTTTGCATGCCTGTGATCACAGGACAATAGACAGTGAAGCTATGGACTGAACGCCCTAGAGAGGCCTGGGTCCCAACATGGACATCCCATCGCAGGAGTGGAGTGGCCCAGGCCTCCACCCTCATGTGATAAGGGGCTGTGCCTACAACAGTGGGACTCATTTTTGGCTAGCCCATTGTCAGCCAAATGGGCAAGAATTTTGGGGCTTGTTTCATACATAGCACAGGAGACCATGCAGGATGATTACCTGCAGGTCATAGGATCTCATCCCTATGCAAAGGGAAAAGAGGGACATCCAGCTTCGCCTGGTAGACTGATGGGGTTAGCTGTGGCACAGTCCCACAGTGGACAGCAGTTGCTTTCCAGACCAGCATTGAAATCCTCTTGTTTAAAACCAATATAGGCAGTGGAGCTAGTAAATCAGGCTGTAGGTATGGTACCTGCCAGTAATATACAAAGTAGGCTCCCTATGTGTCTGCATGGACAGCTGGGGCATGTTTTAATGGCCTACACTCTGGTTACTAGCTTGGGCAGCCCAGGACTGGCAGGTAGGGCACCAACATTCATGGGGTGCTGACATCGGACAAAAATTACGGGACCAGAGCCAATTAACCAGTCAGTAGATCATGTTTCAGGACCTAAAGCCACTTTCTGCGGGGCATGGCTTAGCAGATGTCTTAATGAGGGTACAAGAGGTACCTTCCATGGTGGTGTCCTGGCTCCACAAGAAGCTGGGGCACAGAGGACCCCATTCCAAGCAAGCTATAGTGCAGTAGTGCATTTGGATGTGTCAAAGTCTGCAGTAAAAGTGGACTTGGCCCCTTGGAGAAGAAGCGTACCCACAACACTTGGTGTGATACCACAAGCCCCTCCTGCTACAACAATGGCAGGAGGATTATATCAGAACCTTGACTGTCTTACAGGGACATAGGCATGCTTTGTCTGCTGTAGAGTGAGCAGTGGCTGTAGGTTTTGCCTACCCTGTGTCTTCTGCTGACCAAGCTCATATGATTAAGGCTTTGTAATAGTTGACAACCACTAGAAATAGCATCTGGGAACCCAGCTGCTAGAAATAGCATCGGGAACAGGAGCTCAGGTGCAACAGTGGGTCACAGACAACAATGTCAGATGGCGCTTCCATGTGCCCTATCAGCCACAGGCTGCCCTATGATTGAGAGATACTATGGGACCCTTAAAACCAAACTGGCCTACTTGACACCACAATTCATGGAGTGAGTGCGGGTCTTGTCTCAGGTGGTCCCACTACACAGTGACCACCCTGCTGTACAGGTAACAGCCCACTGGATGGCCTTCTGAAAGTGCAGTGGGTTCATCCACTCATCTGCCCCACAGAGTAAGCCCTAAGGTAATGCCAGGGGCCTCAATCCTCCCTACATTAGAATCAGTATGTCCAGGAGGCTGTTATCAATGGACTTGGGATTGGCTCACAGACCCACTGATGGAGAACTGGGTGCTCCTCTTGGAGCCCTGTGGGGTAAGGACTGAAACTTGCTATAGAAACACAGCCTTAGACTTCAGCATGGCCTTTAAAGGTCTAGTGTGCTCTACACCCAATGTTGAAGCCACCATTCTAAAAAGTAGAGACATTGTAGCTGCATGGCCCATGCTACCGGGTGGTAAACCCAGCCATGACTCCCTTATCCTAGGTAGCAACAGAAACCCAAGTGTAGTCTTCTAAATCTGGAGTAAGACAATTCCAGCCACAATCCTATCACAGAATGAATGTGTGGTCTGCATTCTCCTGAGTGGTATGATCTGCAGTGGTTCTCAACCTGTGGGTCACAACCCTGGCAGGGGTTAAATGATCAAAACACAGGGGTTGCCTAAAGCTATTCTGAATCATAACTGTAGCAAAATTACAGTTTTGAAGTAGCCACCAAAATTATTTTTTGGTTTGGGGTCACTGCAGTATGAGGAACTGTATTGCAGGGTCACAGCATTAGAAAGGTTGAGAACCACTTAATAATTTCTCTTTCTGCCCTGTCCTTCCAACCAGGATGAGTCACACTAACAGCGCTGTTACCTGGGCAACACACATTTGCCCACATACACCACCAATTGCCTTGTTGGCACGTGCTGAGCTCCCAACCAACACAGCTCCCAGCCAACATCCCTACTCTGTTGGACTGATGGGCCAGAGCAACACCAGACCAACTCTGCTTGGGATTACTGAGGTGCTGATCTGGGACAGCATGAGCACTCCACAGGGACTGGGACATGTCATGCACAATGGTGGGGGTGGATGACAGGAGCTTGGGTAACACTGCTTTGTATTTAGCAGATGAATGGGTCAGTGGGAAACCAAACTGTGAGGTGGTTAACCCTTGACCTTGCTAATTACTGATACAAGGAAGTGGAAGGAGGCCAGAAACACACTGATACAGAGCCTATCCATTGGCCCACTACAGAGTCCTTAAGGATCTGTAGCAGCATGTAGTTATCGTAAACTGGACAGGATGCTGCACTGGGGATTTCCATATGTCAAGGACATTGTCAGACCCACCCTTACAGGTACACCTCACAGCTTGGATGCTGCATACTATCAGAGGCACCATACCAAATGGCTGCCTGGTGGTTTTATCCAATGGCTTTGCTATTGCCAGGGGCAGGGACCACAGACCTAGCCCTTCAGATTGAAGCTTTTGCTCAACAGATGGCCCAGGGCCTAAATGTGACACGGCAGGCTTTCATGATCCTCATGAATGAAATGTCTGAAATTGAAAAGATGGTTTAGCAAAACCACGCGGCTCTCAATTTGCTGGCTGCAGTGCAGGCTGGTACTTGTGCCCTCCTGCACATAGAATGTTATATTTTTATATCTAACTACCAGATAGAGAGACTTGAAGGTCAGAGCCTTGAAGAAAATGGATGCAGAAGTGTCTGCCATTCAGGCTTTTTGTTAAGACTCTCTCACCCAGTGGTGGGAATCCTTGAGGTCCACCTGGCACCAGATAGCCATAAGCTATGTGTGGTGTTGTGCCAGTGGGTTGGTTGTGTTCTGCTATTCCCTTTTGCTAGGGTGGTCTTTGTATACCAGAGTCAGCTCTCTTGCCTGTTCAGGGGAATCAATATTCCCTGACCATTAAGGGGGTGGGATGTCAGGAATCCGTGGCTTCAAAGCTCTGAGTGGGCTGCCCGAAGACACATGAAGATATGAACCCGCTGTCTAGCGCTGATGCAAAGCAGGACATGCTTATGTAACCAAGGCGTAGCTTTAGGACACCACTCATGCTCTAGTTAGGTGAGCATAAACGAATGCAAATAGGTGATAATGGCATATACAGTAATCAGTGTGATAGAAAACACTCTTGCCTCTGCCTGCCTTTTGAATTGATGCCTACCCTGCATGCCTTCTTTTCCCTGAAGATCTCACTGCTCCAGGTTCCCACCCTCAACAATGGGCTAGTAGAGACCCTTATCCAAGAACAAATTCTCACCACGGACAATCACACCCAGCTGTGCAGGTGGAGGAGGACTCACAACTAGCCTGTCTCACATCTGCTTCTCATCAGCTAGCCTCACCAAGTACAAGACCACCAAGACCTTAACCTTGCTCTTCTTCCTGCCTAGTCTGTCTTTCTCATCACCTTCACGTTGAACTTTCTTTCCCTTTTATTTACTTAGCCTGGGACATTTTATTCGTCTATGGATTTGCTTGGACACCATTCAGGTCTTAGCTTCCTTCACTTCTTCAGAGGCCTTTCGAAGCCTCCTTATGTAATATTGCCTCCCCTCCTCCCAGGCACAAAGCAGCAACCTCTTATCATAGTCTTATCTCTTGGTCCTCACAACTCTTTTATTTTTTTAATTAGGTAGCTTGCTTGTTTTAACAGGAGCCTACAGTCTGCATCTTTGTTGACACAAGAGTTTCTTGATGATAGGAGACTTCTTAGAAGCAATTCCCCAAAACAGCTGTGAAATGAACGAAGCACTTTCCTTGTGTCTTGAGGTTACCTCTTGGTCCACCCCTCACCCTGTTCCACTCTCAGCTCCTCCCGCTTTTGACTCAGTCTTTGTCTTCTTTCCTTTTAAATCTCCATTTCTTTCTTGATCCTGACACTTGTGACCAGCTTCCCTAACACAGCACTGGAGTAGAAGGATTTAGATCTGTCCTTCCCTTCTGGGGGATTCTGTATTGAGTTGAAATAACCCAGACTGAGCAGGAAACATTTCTCTCACTAACAGTATAGCATGACTGGGTTTATGCAGATGGCCTAGCCTGCTCATCAGAGAAGAACTGGCCACCAAGATCACAAAGAGAAGTGGGGAACATGGAGAAAGCCGCATCTCACCACACTACTTAACAAGTGGAAGACCAAACTGAAATGCCCTTACAGACTGAAAACAAGATTACCTCTAAACAAGTAAACAGGAAACTGAGTGACCTTCACTCAAGGTTGGAAGCTAGGGCAGGAATGAGGTGAAGGCACTAGCTTATCCAAAGGAAAGACATCTTCTTTGGTTCTGAAATTAAAATAAATGTTTATTTAGCCTCTTTGCTTGGCAAACACCTTGCTAGGATATTTCTTTGTATTAGGTCCTCTAATCCTCCACAGTTGCTTTCTTTGATATCCTTGGTCTTATCAGAGTGAGATTGCTAAAATCCACAGGAACAGGAAGCATTTCCCTTGGTTCTTAACCATTTTCTTCCTTATTTTGTCCAAACATCACCACCCAGTGCATGGTACTAGAGGAACAACCATTTCTTGATTGACTAATTCCTCTACCTGGGGTTTCTGCCCTTCTGGAAATCTTCTCCTCTTAGCTTCTGTATCTACAATTTCCCAGCCTATTCCTGCCCTGGACTTTAGATTCTGTTCTATAAGGCAAGCTTTTTATCTTCCTTTGATAGCCATCACTTATTTTGATAGCTGGGCAAGCTGACTTTTCAAAGTAAGCTAACCTTAAGGTACTACCATCAAATAGCTCAGTGATGCTGGGCACATTAACCTCTGCTTGCTTGTCTCCTACCAGTGAAATGGCTGTAGTAACAGCAAAGTAGCAATGTAAAGAATTATTCCCGAAGTTACCACAGAATAAAGGTATAATGACTTATTGTAGAAGAGTAAGTGGCTAGTTATTGTAAAAGATTAAAATATAAAGCACAGAGCACAATACCTAGAGAAGTCAATTTTGGGGGGAATACTTGGGGAAAAGGTGGTACCTGCTGCCAAATGATAGCTGATATGATTTACTGGCTGCAAGTAGAAGGAATTGCATCTGTCTAACTTAAGTAAAAACTGAAATTTATCATAAATGTACTGGGAAATGAGCTGACTCAACAGAAATCAGAACATGGAACTTCAGCCAACAGGCTGAAATCTGTTACTGAATATCATAACAAACATTCTCCAAGATGTTGGCGAAAAAGTTAGCCTCGACTTCTAAGGTATTCTGAGCTCAGTGTATTAAAATTCAAATTTTAAATGAGGGAACATGAGTTTGTCCTGAAGGGGGAGTAAGTATTCAGACCAACAGTCCCACTAACATTATATAGAATGAGCAGGACTCAAAAATCTGTGTTTGTTTCCTATTTTATGCAATTAATGATCAAATACTTGGTGGCTTAAAACAATATACTTTTTTTTTTTTTTTTTTTTAATTTCACAGCTCTACAGGTCACAAGTCCACAGTCATTCTTCTGGGGCTTAAATCAATGTCTGGAAAGACTATTTTCCTGCCCTTTACCATCACAGTCTTGCAGAGGTCAGGGTAATCACAGTGTCTGTCCCATCACCTCTGCTGTAAAAAGCCCCAGTACATACACAAGTCCTAGCTATATTCGAGCTGAATAGAACTGCACTTATCAGCTTTGCATCTGAGATGTACCTTTCAGCAAAGTGAGGGTGGACACATAGCTCATAGTGTGGCACAAGAGCAAAGGTATGTGGGAGACCCAGGCAATGATAGGTAAAGGTGAAAAGAAGACGATCATTCAGTCTTCGGCAAGGGGAAGCAGGTATTCAGAGAGGGGGTGAATCTGGTTGTATTTTGAAGGATGAAGATCAGTCTGTAATGAAAGCTCGTGTAAACCAAGAGGAAATTAAATCCAAGTTTCTAAGTAAAAGACTAGCATGTTAACCTAGACTACAGCTGAACTCCAGTAAAACAAGAAACTAAATCCAGGTCCAATCAATCATTTAATCGACTGGTCAGGCCACCTCAACTTGCTCTGATGATGAAAAGAGCCTAGAAAATGCACCTGGACCCCACTGCCAACGCTTGCTGCACCTTTAAATTCCTCTTAGATTAGGCTTCATAATGAATTCTCAGAATGTTTGCTTAAAAAAAATAATAATGTCATCAAGGAGCAGAAGTGCACATAGACTTGCTGGGAGGAAAAACAGTTATAATATTGCAGAGATGGCACGGTAGCTGAATTCTCCAATCAGCCAGTTGCCCTGGGCTTATTAGTTTCTTTTTTAATTTTAGCCTGCAATACAGAACGGCAGAATGGCGTGAAACGTGCAGAAGGGAGAGGGGGAGGAAGAATGATTAAAGCAAGCACAGAGTGGAAAAGGAGCGAGTGGGAACTGGGCCATGAAGTTCCAGCTGGCTAGCGGTGATGGATCACGGCTGTGCTGGCTGTTAGACTCCTGGCATGGGTGCTGCACAGGCTCCTTATTCCCTCAACAAGCCTTTTTCATCAGTTGTAGAACCGGCCCAGACTAAAAAAAAACTGAGCCCAGAGACTTAAAATATAGAATATTTTTGTTGTTGATTTTCTTTCTCTTTTGACAAATATTATACAAGTAGTAGATGCACAATTTTTTTTTTTCAATTGGGCTTTGCAGAAATTGTAATGAAAGACAGCAAATTTAGTAGTTTGGGTAGTTCTTGTCACTCTTGTTTCGTATATTAATTTGGGAGATCTCCTGATTTCTTTTGTACATGAGTTTAACTGTACCGTTACACTAACCCCTACCCTAATAGTTTTACCACTTTGATTATTTTTGTCATTTTAAATAGCATGCCTGCTATGAAAAATTTTGTAGGAAGCCATGAGTTTGGACTAGCATCTATACTAAGTTCAACTGATCAAATCAAAATAGATTGTAATCATAGAATTCGAGCTTTGCATGGTGGGAGCAGGCCCTGTAGCCAATCAACTAATTACACTCTAAACAATTAACCAGTTCTGTTGTAACCAGTTGACTGTCTGATGACCTAAGCCATAGCCAATATTATTCTATATGCCTCATGTCCACTTTTCAGAAGACAATCTCTTCTTGTTGGCTTGAGTTCTCAGAATTTGCTATGATTCTGAAATCCTCCTGACTCTCGAATTTTTGCTTCTTTTGCTTTGTATAAATACACTCTACTTAACATAATTAGCCTAAGGAATTACCCTGTTGAAAATACTATACCTTCCATTTCTTGCTCCAGTGCCCATAAATAATAGTCCCTCTTCACCCTTACAGCAAGGAAATGTTTTAAACAACGTATTTTCTGACAGGTAAAAATAGGTATACAAAATGTTAATAAGTAGGCCACCAAGAAGTGTTTCATGTATACACAAGTTTAAGATATCCTGGGCAAGTAGAGCAAATCTTTTTGTAATGGAGCATCTCAGGAGTTCCGATGTATAAATACATGCTATGAAGCTTAACAAGTGCACATAATGTGCAGCAGCTCTCACACCTTTAATCATAAAAGTGTGGTTACAGTATTATTTTGTCACAGAACGTACGTTATGGAATGAAAATTTATGGTGAATGTTCAAATTTTATTATAGTAAAGATAAACTATTTTTCTTTTTGACAATACTCCCCCTTTCCTTCAAGCATTCTTACCGATTGTGCTTTGCTGCTTTCTGAAGCAGTTCTGAAAGTCCTCTTTCTTGCCTGTATAAGGTGTGATCAAAAATATGGTGAATATTTCTGTCAAATGCTATCTAATGGACATGAAGGCTCGCGAAAACATTAAGTTTTGTCCTTGCCCACCTTATCCACCCCACTGCATCTTCTAAGCTATTCTTTTTTTTTTTTTTTTTTTTTTTTTTTTTTTTTTTTTTTTTTTTTTTTTTTTTTTGTCTTTTTGAGACAGGGTCTCACTATGCAGTTCAGGCTGGCCTTGAGCTCACTTTTGTAGCCCAGGCTGGTCTCAAACTCACACCGATCCTCCTGCCTCAGCCTCCCGAGTGCTGGGATTACAGGCGTGTGCCACCACACCCGGCTTCTAAGCTATTCTATTAATCTTCAGGTCTGTTTTTCTGGTCAGTACCATACTGTTTTTTGTGGGGGAGTTGTTGTGATTTTTTGTTTCTCTCAGTAGCTCTGTAATATAATTTCAAATCTAGGATTATGATGGTGCTTGGCTTGTCTAGATCTCTACATTGGAAGAGGCTACATCAGGACATCAGTGCTCTAACAAAGGAAATCAAAGAAAATATCAGAAAATGGAAAGATAGCCCTTGCTCTTGTGTAGGAAGACCAACATAGGGAAAATGGCCATACCTCCAAAATTTCTCTCTCTATGTATATATTTTATGAAATTCCAATACCAATCAAATTACCCTTAGCATAACTCATGGAACTAGACAACACATCCTTAGGATTCATTTGAAATGGAAAGAAGCCTAAAATAGCAGATAAATTCTTTTAAAAAATATTTTGATATGCTGTTGGTTGTATATACTGTATGGAAACCACAGATATGGAGAACCGACTTTCTATGATATTATCTCATTTATATGACATTCTAGAACAGGCAAAACTTTGCATAGTAATAAATACCATGCCAAGGGCTGCTTTCATGGCCACAAAATAAAAGTAGGCAGCAAGAAACTTTCTGTGGTGATAAAAATGCACACGTATTGTTTGAGGGAAATAGGTTTTCTTGTCAAAGATGACTAAGGGACCAAGAGTGTTGCACAGCTTGGGGGTCAGTCCGTAGTGCTTCAAAAAGGGGTGTTATCCAAGGCTGTGCTTCTGTTCTGTATACATCACAAGATATAAGTAATATGCCAGGACTGTAATAAGTAAGTCATTTTCACAAAAGCAGGCTTTCATTTTTTGTTTAAAACTTCAGACTGCTTCAATCTGTAACTATAGTACAGATTCAAGATTTACTATCCCTCAATATTGGTAAGGTACACTAATTTTATTTTTCTTATGAATGTGCAATGTATAAATTGTCTTTCACCAAGCCTTATCTAGATGCTCTAGATCAATCCACGCGTAACGTCAGCCCAAAGCACCAGGGATACACTTCAGTGTGTGAGCCGATATGCACACACCGACAGGCACTGTTCTACCTACAGCTGAAGCAAGCAGCAGGGACCTGGGAACGAGGTCTGCTTGCAAAGAAAGGTATGGACTGTGAGGGTGGACTGTGCCTTGGGACTGTGATGAAGATGAAGAAGAAGCATGCACAGCCCTAAGTGCATGCAATGCCCCCAGCATGATGTCAGGGGATGCAGGTACTCAGTATACACTCTGGCCAATCCCATGTAGGGTGTTATTAATTTGAGAAAACATGGACTATATTTCTCTGTCTGGAAACTGATGTGTTATATTTAGAAAAATTTACTCTTTCCATACCTTTTTTTTTTTTTTTCCTATGAAAGGAGGTTGGGATGGTCAAGGGACTCAATTTTGGCTTCTCTTCAGAAATGAGCTAATTTATGAAAAAGCATATCTGAGTTTTCATGGTGATGGCCTCAAACTGTATGCATATGAGGAACTCAAAATTCATTAATTGATCTTTATGCAATCTTGTAAGTTGTCAGAAGGACAGTATTCCTACAAAACGAAATACTTTGTCATAATTAATATGACAGTAGGGAGCTTTTCAGAAATATGAAAGAATTTCTCTAGACAATAGGCAAATACCTAATTAACAATACCAACATTAGAAATTCATTTATTTGCTGAGATACCAAGTGTTCAAGAAGATTAAATTTTTTTTCTCCCAGTAGTTCTTAAGGCTTTGCCTTTCAAAATAATTTGGGAAGAGTGTGTCACTGTTTGATAATGATGCCTTTTGAGGTAGTTTTAAGCCAGTAAAATATAAATAAAAGTGTTTTTTTAATAGCATTACTGTTGTAGACTTGGGTTAATTATCAGAATGATTCCCTGAGGTTATTCCCATGGTTTGAATAGGAGATACATAAAACTAGGTTTCTCTCAGGCCATGCTCTATTCTATATTTCTCCAACATTTAACTTTTACATTTAAAAAAAAATTTTTTGAAGCTATTTATGGGAATTAAAATGCAACATGTCAAAAGTATTACTGCATCTAATTTCCACAGCACTCCTAATCCCCATGTTGCAGATGGAGCAGCACAGAACCACTCTGCAAGGTCTGCAATGATAGAAATCGGAACTAGAACTAGACTTCAGTCTCACATTTCTCTATTTCTCTGTGGTTTCTATGATCCAACCCTGCTCCTGCGCACCTGTCCTCCCCAAAATACCCAAAGTGATAAAGGCTGCCATGATGCCCAGGCTCCTTGGCCTCCGTACACTACAGAGGAAGACCTCAGGCAATGAGCCTGAGGACGCTTCCTTAGCCAGCCACAGTACCCATCATCATGACAGTGGTCACAGGCTCTGCATCCATGAGGGACTCTGCTCATTTTGTGGTTTTGCCCCACCTATGTGCTCTAGTGAGAACTTCTAACTAGGATTCCTGCTTCCCATCCTTGATACCACTTGCGGAAACATCACCTCCTCATGCAGAAATGAGCTTCAGACACTCACAGGCTTCTCCTTTCAGAAAAGCTAGAGGCCAGCCAGATAGCTCAGCATACTAAAGCACCTGCTTAGGCAGAGCAGAGGGGCCAGGGCTTGATCCAGGCATACTGTGCCGGCCTTGCTCCGGGGCGTGCTGAGGTAGCAGTTGAGATCGGGCGTGGTGGCACATGCCTGTAATCCCAGCATTTGGGAGGTTGAAAACAGGAGGATGACTACGAGTCCAATCTACATAATGAGGCTGTGCAGACCCTGTACTAAAAATTTTTTTAAATTTTTTAAAAAAGAGAAAAGCCAGTACACTTTGTCACAAAGTAATAGAATGCCCGCCATTTTGTTCCTTCTGCAAGGGCCTTCTAGAACCATTTCATTTAGAACCAATTCAGATGATGATTTTTTTAAAATAAGTTAAGTCTAATGTCACAGCTAACTCAGTAATTAGTGTTAATGGGACACTTGAGGAAGGCAACCGACAGAGAGCAGTGCATTTTTCTTTTGAACATTGGAGTCGGAGATAGTTGGCCTCCATCCATTTACTCTCAGGAAAAGCCTACAGCTCTCCTAGTATGCAGTCTTGTGTTTAACCTTGATTATACAAGATAGATCATGGGGATTTGGAAACAAGTTCTCACAAGGAACATTGCTGCTATTTGGACTATCCATATATATTTTTGGTAAGTTAATATTTATGTATATTGTCTGTGACTTAGTTACAGAATTTTCTAGAGTATACTTGTTAGACTATTTTATTTTATTTTATTTTATTTTATTTTAGATAAATATTACTATGTAGCACCGGCAGGGCTTGAACTTACTATGTAGCCCAAGCTGGCCTCGAACTCATGCTGATTCTTCAGAGCACTGAGATTATAGGCATGCACCACCATGCTCAGAACTGCGCTGCTCTTTTAAATGATCATTTGAGTTCCAGTCACTTTGTATACATTTCTGTAATTATACTGATGCCTTTATGTAGATACCACTTTCCTATGGTGTTCATGAGGAAGCCTAGATTCAGGAAGGTTAAATGATAATGAACCCCACAGTAGTGAGACATGTTAGAGATGAGTATTGTGCATTGTTCTATGTATAGCTTCTTCAGAGTAATCCAACAATATTGATACTAGTATCACATTTTGCATGTGGGAGAAGATAAAGAGGACAAAAAACTTGCCCAAGGTCACATAGTGAGCGGAAAAGCTGGGACTCAAACATGGTTCCAGCCAACAACAGAGGCCCTGCTGAATCATTTCTCACAACAGGCCTCCTCCTCCACAGTGTGGATCCCACCCCCAGTCCAGCTGCAAAGCAGACACCCTCCCCTACCTCATGTTCACTAGCAATTCACTAACATTACCAATCTCAGGCGTTATTCACACAGATAACTCAAACAACTCAGCTAATTCAATCTGATTTGTTTTATGAAAGCCCCCTCTAGACAACACCCTGCAGCACTGGAAACAGAAGGTTAGAGTTTTTCAGACTCCTTCCTCTTCTATTTTTTATTGGATCAGTGACCTTATAAATGTTACTGAACCTCACTGAGCCTCCCTTTTTGGATTTCATAAGTAGGAAAATAAGAATACTCATCTTGGAAAACTATTGGAAGAATTAGAGACGAAAAAGTTTGGGTAATTCTTTCCATTTAATAGGTGACTGCAAATAGTAGCTATTATTTTAGTATACATGCTGCCCCAGTGAGTGAAATAGTAGTTAGTGTTATAAGGCATTGTTCCACATACTCAATAAAATTAAAATACCCCAAAGGCATATTGATGAGCAAAATGTTACTCATGTTTTTGATTGTAACTGCCTACAAGTGTGACCTTGAATAGATTACAAAATGTTTTCTGGCCTTGGTTTGCCCATTGATAAGGTAAAAACAAAGATCTGTATAACTATAAAGAAATTTCAAGCACTAATATTTGATACTGGTAAGAATACATGTGACAATTGCTTCATAAGTTATAAATGCACTGCATCATTATCACCAAGATATCTCCTTCACTTGGCACTGGGTGGGGCAGAGAAGCATGGAACTGAGAGTTACTCAAAGGTAAAAACTCTTTTATATGTTGTATTCCATTGCTTCGTCACATCCCCTGCCAAAGGATAGTATTTTATTTTATTTTAGTGTTTTTGAGACAGTGTCTCACTATGCAATTTAGGCTGGCCTTGAACTCACTTTGTAGCCCAGGATGGCCTGAAACTCACAATGTCCTGCCTCAGCCTCCAGAGTGCTGAGATTACAGGGGTTTCCCACCACACCCAGGTGACAACTGTATTTTAAAATAAGTGTTACAGAAGCCAGAGTTTGAGGGGGGGAAAAAAGTTACCTGTATTCTATCAGCAAGTTCTCATCCATCTTGCTAGAACCCCACACTCGGTGTTGAAGGCGCTTCTGAAGATGCATCAAGCTTGCCAAGGGCTTTGGGATCGGAGAGGAAGCATCCTGGGCTCCCAGAGTTTGCTTTGCCCTCTGGAGCTCCTGAAGCTTTGCACCTGTCTATGTGCTGAGCCATGGGAATAGAGGTGATCTGAGGAAGGAAAGAGCTTTCACAATTGCGAAGCGTCCATACCTACTGCTATGTAACAGAACAGGCAGAACACATGCTCTAGCAGTAGGAGTACTCACGCAAAGAGAAGAAAAAATACTCTTTTTTTTTTTTTTTTTTTTTTTTTGTCTTTTTGAGACAGGGTCTCGCTATGCAGTTCAGGCTGGCCTTGAGCTCACTTTTGTAGCCCAGGCTGGTCTCGAACTCACACCAATCCTCCTGCCTCAGCCTCCCAAGTGCTGGGATTACAGGCGTGAGCCACCACGCCCGGCAAAAATACTCTTTGAAACTAATTCTCCACTTCGCCCAATAAGAGAGATATTATTATTTAAATAACAATTGATCTACAATTTTGCACTGTTAGCTTTCAAATATAAATAGGGGATACCATTATTATATTTGCAATTGAAATAATATATAGAAGTGAGAGGTAACACAAAATTTTCTTTCTTTTTTCTTTTTTTTTTATTTTGTCAGGCAGAAAGGTCTCCAAGGTGTTCAGGGTCTCACTACTAGATCAGACTCATAGTGATCCTCCTGTTTACAGCCTCCCAAGAGCTGGAATTACAGGTGTGCACCACCATGCCCAGTCTCAATCGCTCTCAGCCTGTCACAGGGGGCGGGGCTGGCAGGGCAGGCCCAGGTATTGAACTTCAAACTTTTTTTCTAATGTGAGTATTTTATAAAGCAGCATCAGGTTCACAGCCAAGATGAACAGAAGGTACAGAGAATTCCTGAAGGCACAGCTTCTCCCACTGCCTGCAGTCCCTACCTTGGTTTCAGCCCATAAACTCACACTGATTCATTACAATCACCTAAAGCCAGGTTTCACTACTAGGTTCACTCCTGGTGTGTACAGCTGTGGGTTGGACAAGGTTCTAGTGATTTGTATCCACCAGGATAGCATCGTATAGAGCAGTACAGACCCCTCAGAACCTGTGCTTCACCTATTGACTCCTCCCTACTTCCTGAATAATAAGAGTATATAGCAGTTGACCCTGGCTTCTGACATGATTGTTTATTTCTTTTTAGCACTGAATAATTTCCCATTTATGCATATACCAGTGTTTAGGCATTACCTACTAAAATATATTCCTTTTTATGTGTGCCAAGGATCAAACTCAAGACCTTGCACTTGCCAGGCAGGCACTTAAACTACTAAGCTATCTCTCCAGTTGAAGTACATTCTGCAGTATGGT
>PVJA010034554.1:6621-22541 GCA_004027025.1 Myocastor coypus | reverse complement strand
AAGAGGCTGTCTTTCTTCCAGTACACATGTTTGGCCCCTTTGTCAAAAATAAGGTGGCTGAGTGTGTTTGTATTTGCTTCTGCGTCCTCTAGTCTATTCCATTGATCTTCAGGTCTATTCTTTTGCCAATACCATGCTGATTTTATGACTGTAGCTTTGTAGTATAACTTTAGGTCAGGAATTGTAATGCCTCCTGCCGCACCTTTATTGCTGAGAATTGTCTTTGCAATTCTGGTTCGGGGGAAGGAAGGTAATGTACCAGGTACTTCCACGTGTCCCGCTGGCCCGTGAGATACTGCTCCAACAGAATACCTGAGGCTGCATGCTTTAGGGAGAAACAAGGTGGCCTTAGCCCAGAAAGTCTCCGGCTGTGTCGGCCCACCTGCTCAGCCTCTGATGAGCTGCCCTCCCTCCCTACTGACTGGGTCAGAGAATGGCAGAGAAGCAGATAGAAAACCGACTGCCTGCTCAAGGGACCGGAAGTGTGGTAGCACATCATGCTCCAGGAAACCAACCCGGGACCTGCCCACCTTCTGCCAGGCTTCACATCTAGAAGCTTCCACCACCCAATCCTGCCACACCGACGTGCGAGTTCGCAGCTCGGGAACCCTGGCCTCACCCTGGAACCATACCAGTGCCCTGGCCGCTGGGCTTTGTAAGCGATGACTCAATGAGCTTTAGCTCCCCGGTACCCCTTCTGTACCATGAGGAAACCAGACTAAGTGACTGACCCGTCGCTGTGAGAGGCAGAGCTCCCCGCTCCTCCACAGCTCAGCTCTGCACCCCGGAGCAAGCAGCCAGCATGCGGGGCCAGGACGGATGGGCACCATTTTGGTCTCCTCTGAAGAGCAGCCTGGCTCAGTTTAAATCCTGGCCCAGACCCTCACTAGCTGGCTCACTTGTGCAGCTCTCGGCAGCACCATCCTCTCACCTGCAGAGAGAGGTTTCAAGCGAGCCTCTAGGGTTATTGTGATGATTGAAAAACATGAAAGACTCTGGTCACGTGACCCACCTGAACCAGCCACGGGGGTTGCACACCTGGAATCCCATAAGACTGAGGAGAGGGATTACAAATTTACCCAGCTTGGGAAGCTTACCAAGACTCTGTCCCAAAATTATGGAGAAAGATAAAAGGGGCTGGGTCTGTAGTCCAATGGACACACCCGGGTTCAGTCTCCAGTGACATTCCCAGGCCTCACCCCCAAGAGCTCTCCCACAGAAGTTCCCACGGAGGAAAGCCAGCACCTGCATGTGTGCTTGGCCTGTATTTCACAGGTGCCTCTTACTCTCAGAGCTTGATACAAAAAATGAATGTTTTGTTATACAGGTCTTGCTCTGATGTGCCCTTGATCACCCAGCAAAAAAAAAAAAAGCTTAATTATAATGCATGAAACGCAGAGATAGACTGATGAGATGAGCTGTAGGAGGCTTGGATCCATAGCCTAGAGCTCTTGAGCTCCCGCAGGCCCCTGCTAAGGACTCCTGGGTGCCCAGTGCTGCCTAGAATGTGCCCAAGAAAGAGCATCCCACAGTAGGGGGCGGCTTTGCAAGACAAAAGGCAGCAGCTTCAGAATGCACTTCCCTCCCCTACAGTCTGAGTGGGTCGGAAACCCAGGGGCAGCCCTCTGGGGTCCCCGCAGCCAGCTGCCACCGAGAGGTCAGCAGGGCTGGGTCACCTCTGGAGGACATGGTAGGACACAGGTAGGATGTGGTCACCCCTCCAGCTATCAGGGCTGAGAGTCGAAGCTCCTCGCTGGATATGGCGGTGGGGTCCTCAGCCAACTGCCAGGTGAGCAGCTCCGGCTCGGTCCTCAGAGCACAGGCAGAAAAAGCAGGGGAGAGGGGGTCACAGCGCCCATGACCTCATTACAGAGCAGTGTCCCTCGGCTTTGTCCCAGGCTACTGCTTAGCAGGGAGCCACTTTTGAGGACCCAGGGTTCATGTCTCTCAGCTCAAGAGAAAGCACCCCTTTAGATGTTGCTGCTGGCACCTCAGAAGGGCTGGCATCCAGGCACAAGCCTCCTGGGGTCCTTCTGGGCCTCAGTTTGCCAGCAGGCGCACAGCCTGGGTGGGCATAAAGATGACCAAGAAGCCACAGGGGCTCCCGTCCTGCTCCACACAGTTCTGGCTTCGGTGAATTCTACAGATCTTAATTCAATTAAACTGATGCAGTGAGATTTCTCTGCACTCTTGGAACGCAGCCAGACCCATGCTGACTGCGGTGAGGCCTTCCAGGTTCTGGGGCTGATGCAGGCAAGGGTGGCTGAGAAGGAAGGACAGAAGGAAGGAAGGAGGGAAGAGAGACAGAAGAGAGGAGAAAGGAGGGAGGAGGCTGCAAAGGAGCAGAACCCCAGATCCTGGAGAAAGCGGAGGCCCAGGGGCTGGCACTTCCTCCTGCCGCCTCCCTGCCCAGCCAGGCTGGCACAGAGATCTGGGTGAGGTGAAAGGGACATCCTTCGAAGGTGCCTGATTCGGAGCCGCACTGAAAACGGCTTTCGGATCACGCATGCGCAAATAGGCAGACTCCCCGCGCCGATCTTCTGGGGCCACCGTCCGAACGGAAAGAAATGGTGCCTGCACAGCCCTCAGCGCTCGCTCCAGGCGCGTGCACTGCCGTCCTCATCACCATGACCGCGCACCTGGCAGGAAGCACATGGCTGCCATTAGGAAAGGCAGCTTCCAGTCCCAGACACCCATTGACTGTCAGGGTGACCTTGGGCAAGTCAACTGCCCTTTCCACATTGGTCCTTCTTTGCTTCATTTCCAGCACGGAAGGAGTCTCTGTGTGAGCCTCAGGCCAACAATTAGGAGTCCACAGATAATTAGCCATGTATCTGGATATATGGATACAGCCTTCATTTGTTTACTTACTTTTGCAGTACCAGGGATTGAACTCAGGACCTTACACTTGCCACACAAGCGCTTATGCACCTGAGCTATATCCCCGGCCCCAGCGCTGCCTTTATGAACATCCCAGTGTGTAACCAACCACTTGAAACTCACTTCCCAGGAAACCCCTGGCCACCAATCCCGTGCCCGGGCCCCCAGTGCCTTATAAGCCAGGCCAGGGTGGCTCACGCCTGCAGCCCTGGCACTCAGGAGGCTGAGGCAGGAAGCCTGCAAGTTCCAGCCCAGCCTGGGCAGCTGAGAGACTCGGCAAGAACGTGTCCCAAGACGCAGAAGGAGCTGAACACGCAGCTCAGGGTGAAGGCTTAGTGCTCAAGCCACGATACTGCCCTGTTCCATGAAAGGACAACGAAACTATCAAGCCTGTTTTTAAAGGCAGTTCTTTAAATTCAATATATTTAGCTTTCTGGTAAATGAATCGCGTATTTTTATTTTCTCTCTTATGTGTGGACTAATAAGACCTTGCTGTGAATGAAGAACCCCCCTGGATGGCTGTGGGCACCACGGCAGGGCCTCCAGAGGAAGCGCCAGCAGCCTCTGGTCACCAACCCCAGCGACCTACTGCCCCAGCCCTAACAGCACGAAAGGAGGCAAGCTTATCAAATCTAGCCCCACAAGGCTGCAGTAAGGCAGTCCCACCTTTCTGGAAAATCCTAGACTATGCCAGGCTTTTCTTGTAAAGCTCCCAAAACTCCAGCGGCACTACATCTGAAGGAAGGAAGAGGAACCCGCTTGCACCTGTACCCCCATAGAAGGCAGTTCCTGCCCGGAGGAGCCGGAGGCATAGGAACTACATTACCCAGAAGTCCTTGTGGCTGCAGTTGGGCTGACCTATGGCTTCCATGCCTGAGCTGCTATCCCGCAGTCGCCTTCTCCGAGCTCTAGCCACCAATCAGAGGATGAAATCCAGGGTGCCGTGAGGATACGGAAGCCAAGGTGACCCTGTGGAGTTTTTCAAAGGTGTTTTGGAAAGAAGATGAGCAAACATATCCCGCTGACAGCTAATCCTTAAAACCTGCACACAGGGAGGCAGAGCCCGGAGCGGCACCCCCTAAGCCTTCCCCACCCCCACCAGGCTGTCTAGATCTCTACCTCCGACCATAGAGGAAAAGAATCTGTGTGTCCAGGGAGTCTGGATCTGTGATCCCCGCCAAGGTGTCTGCCCTCTGCAGCCAGCTGTGGCTGGCCCTGAAGCTGTGATGGGCCCAGGTGGCTGGGCACTTGTCCTTGTCCTCGCTCCACTGAGCCTCGGGTCGCGGTGGCTCTGGAGATGGATGGGCAATTTTCATGCCAAGGAGAAGAGCCAGACCCAGTGCGGCAGAACTCCGCCGCCTGAGCAGGCGGCCTGCTGGAGGCAACCCCCCCGGGACCTGTGGGCCAGAACCCTGTATTATTAGTCTTCTTTACACCCCTGGGGGGTGGTTCCGTGTCTCCTCTTCCGAAACCTGCTTCAGACCGCCTAGCTCTGGAAGCTGGAGGAGTGGGCGGGAAACGGGGTTTCCTCCACTCCCTGCCTCCACATGGGGCCTACGGACCCAGACCTTGTCCAATTCGGCATTCTTTCCCCTTGGGGAGTTTCAGAAGTTGCTGAACAACCCCAAAGTAGGTGTGGGTCTCCCCGGTGCAGATAGTCTGGCGGAGCACTGCTCAAGTCTAGCATCTTTATCCCACCACACTCAGGGGTACCCTGAGGGTGAGGCGATCACTGCTAAGGAGATCTGGGAGGAGAAAATATGAGTTTGAACCCCATTTTGTGCCATGTGAAAGGAAAAAAATCTCATTTCTCTGAGCTCTACTTTCTTCAAAAATGAGTAGAGAGCTAGAGAGATAGCTCGGCGGTCTAAGTGCCTGCCTGGCAAGTGCAAGGACCTGGGTTTAATCCCTGGTACCACATGCCACGCCAGTCCCTAGAATCCTGGTCATCCGTGCTGGCCATGGAGACTGGTCAAGGTGGCCCATGCCTGTAATCCCAGTGCTGGGAAAGTTGACACAAGAGGATCCCTACAAGGCTGAACTGTGTAAAAAGACCTGGTATCCAATAAATAAACACATAAAATGTCAGGTAAGGTAGCTATCTCAGTGGCATAAGTGCCTGCCTGGCAAGCTCAAGGTCCTGAGTTTGATCCCTGGTATATGCAGATCTAACTGGGGTTACTACCAAGGTCAGGCAGTCTGATGTCCCCAAACAACAAAGCCTGTGAGGAGCCAACTTGAGACCAGGAAGAGTTCTTCACCTTCAACATAGGATTACCTCAGAGCATCATGGGGAGGCACCCGCAAAGGTGACAGAGTGCCGCGGTGGGGTCCAGACTTGGACAATCATCTCCGGGGAGGTTTTCATCATTCCTTTGGGGATTTTCTTGCATAGGTTATGGTAACCTGAGCCTCATCTTTCCAGGAACGGCTGAGCAGCTGGAATCAGAGGCAATGGAGGCCATAGTGAGACTCAAGGACTGAGTACGGGGGAAGCATCCTGTTTTGTCTGTCCCTGAAGAGAAGTGTGGGCACAGTGAGGTGGCAAGGTCAGGGATCTTGGGGCCAGGGCCAGCTCGCAACCCAACCTGGTGCTGCTGGTAGAAACTGCATCCCAGAGGCCGCTTTGTTCAGCCCCTGCTCAGCCAGGAGCAAGCTAAGAACCTGCTGGCTCCTACGGGTGGGTCTTTAGCCGTGGGCGGGTCTTCAGCCATGGTCGGGTCTTCAGCTATGGGCGGGTCTTCGGCTGTGGGCGGGTCTTCGGCTGCTGGTGGGTCTTCAGCCATGGCTGGGTCTTCAGCTATGGGCGGGTCTTCGGCCGTGGTCGGGTCTTCAGCCATGGCTGGGTCTTCAGCTATGGGCGGGTCTTCGGCTGTGGGCGGGTCTTCGGCTGCTGGTGGGTCTTCAGCCATGGCTGGGTCTTCAGCTATGGGCGGGTCTTCGGCCGTGGTCGGGTCTTCAGCCATGGTCGGGTCTTCAGCCATTGGCGGGTCTTCAGCCGTGGGCGGGTCTTCAGCCGTGGGTGGGTCTTCAGCCATGGGCGGGTCTTCAGCCACAGCTAGGTGGGGCTCCCAGCACCAACCATCCTTCTGCTTGGAGATTCATAGTCTCAGGACAGTGTCTGTGGTGCCAGGGGCCGCATCCTAGGCAAGGAAGAAAAAGGGCAGGGGGACAACAGGACCCCATATCTGGAAAATGGCGGTGCTGGGCCCATCACACAGCCAGCAGCTGGACCGCATCCAGCCAGGAAGGGATCCTCCGGGTAGCCCCCTGCGAGTTCATCTGAGATATTTTATAATAGGTGGGAGCTGTCCAGAGCCCTGTTCTGGTCATCTGGTGCTGGCTCGTCTGAGGCTCATCTCCCGAGTGGCTTTCTGCCCTTGGTCCCTCCTCGCCTGCACAGCAAAGATGATGACCCCTGGCATGAACACTTAGTCTGTGGAAGGAGACGATTTACATATTGCTTACTCTAGCAATGTCTTTAGGAATTAAAAGGGAACCGAGTAGGAGTTATGGGCTGAATTGTGCCATCCTAAACGTGATTGTGTTGGGCGACAGGGCATTGAAAGAAGTGGTCTCTCCTCGGGAGGAGGCTGTGGGGTGGGCTTTAACCTGATAGCATCTGTGTCTCCTTGAGAGGAGGAGACCACCACACACACCAGAGTGGAAGGCCCCCGGAAGACACAGGGGGCAGTGGCACTTGCAAGCCCAGGGAAAACTCCTCTGCTGGCACCTCAGCCTGTACTTCTGCCACCAGGACTATGAGAAAACAGTGCAGAGATAAAGTGGGTGGCACAAGAGACAGAGTTTCGGAACTCCGAGGGAAGTTCAGGAGGCCAGCTGCCTGCCTTACCAGCAGGACACCGCCACCCCACACCTTGGGCCAGTCCAGTAGAGTGGGCATGGCCCTTCCTGCCACCCAGAGACACCCAGAGCCACAAGAGCACTGCTGGGGGTCCAAGACACCCAAGGCACCAAGGCCCAGGTAGGGGTAGGACCCAGGACCTGTTTGATACATTGGAAATCTCAACTTCAGATTCGTGATTCATCTGCTTCCCACCTTTGTCACCTGTCCATTGGCTTATGTGATGTTGCAACGCACATAGCTCGAGAGCCTGCTGTGTACCAGGCACTGGGGACAGGATGCCATCCCCTGCCTCTATGAAACTTCACTCCCCTGGAGGGGAGAAGTCATGAAAGCAAGCAAACTGGCATGCACGCACACGCGCGCGCACACACGCACAGAGGCACAGAATGACATATGATAAAGAGTCACTAAAGAGCGGCTGGGGAGATAGCTCAGTAGAATAAGCGCTTGCCTGGCAAGCACAAGGACCTGAGTTCAATCCCCAGTCCTGAAAAAAACAAAAACATAAGAAATGTAGCTCCTTTCTTCTTGGGCCAGAGATGGCTCAGTGGTCTAAAGTACCTGTGGAGGAAAGTTAAGGCAAGCGCTGCAACCTCTCCTCGATCCCTGGCACCACATGCTGTGCACCCTCACCCAGGGCTGGCTGAGCCAGCCATAACACAAACAAACAAATGAGGTTTAAGAGAAATAAATTTAAAAAATCAAAAAAAAAAAAAAAAAAAAGAATCACTAAAGAAAGATGAAGGGATCTCCATTTGCCATTGGAGACAGACCTTAACTGATCACACACGAGCTGTTAGAGGTTAGGTCTATTATCCCCCTCAGCCACAAGTGCTCAGAGGTGGGACTTTTGGAAGGCACCTGGATTTAGAGGAGGTGACATCTGACTTTCTGTTAGGAGGCAGGATCTGGCTGCAGGAGAGGGGTCCCTGGAGACACAACCCGGAAGGGTTTCTCTCCTCCTCCAGCCCCTGCCCTTCCGCTCAGCTTCCTCCCTGCCAGGTCCTGAGTAGCTCCCCTCTCAGATCCTCCCACCTGTCACTTCTGCCTGGAGCCAGGCAAACAGTGGGAGGCTCAAAACTTCTAAAGTCTGAGCCCAAACCCCTCTCCGTCCTTAAGTTGTTGGCGTGAAGTATTTTGTTCCAGTGATGAGGAATACAACGAGGGAAACCATGCAGAGGTGTGGGAAAGAACATTCTAGAAAAGGACCTGCAAATCCCAAGGCCCTGGAGCAGAAGGGACCCCACGGGTGGAAGGGAAAGCAGGAGGCTGTGTCCCCAAAACAGAGGGAGTGACAGGGAAAGCATGGCAGCCAAGGTCAAGCATAGAGGGGCAAGAGCAGAGTGGTGTGGTGGTGCAGGCACAATAAAGGCGTTGGAGTTTACCAGGGAGCAGCACGAGGCCCCCGGAAGGGTCTGCACAAGGGAACGCGCACCTCCAAAGGACCCTTGGCTCCAGCTGCTGTGTGGACCACACAGAAAGGTGAGGTGTGCTGATGGACAGCGTGGGGTGGTGAGAGAAGCAGAGTGACATGGTGCCAGCCCCGCAATCCTGACTATCCGGAAGAGCAGGGGCACCTGGCCACCAGGGCCCGCCTCTCGGCAGGAGGGAAGAAAGCGGCAGAGAACCACACACAAGACCAGGAGCACAAGCTTGGTGTCAGGCCTGAGGCTGTACCTGTGACTTTGGGGAGCCTGTGTCCCCCTAGACTTATCTATCACCCACTGTGCTGGCCAAAGCCTTCAATGTGAAGCCTGGGTCCCCATGCACCTGGCACTGTCCCTGCTGGGTGGGCCCATGGGACCTGAAGAAACTGCTGCTCCCAGTCCTTTTGGGGTTTATTCATTGATTTATTTTTTGTGGGACCAGGGTTCAAACTCACGACCTTGCATTTGCCAGTCAGGCACTTGTGTCACAGAGCTATCTCCCTGGCCTCTGCTCACAGTCCTGTTTACAAAGCCACTCCATGGCTTATGCTGCAACAGTCATGGAGAGGAGGCAGAGCTGGGTTTGGGGAAGCCCTCTCCCCCTTTAGGAGATCTGGGTTTGGGGAGGCTGTCTCACCCTTCAGGAGATCTGGGTTTCTTGGTCTACATAATGGAGCGCTAGCCACCTGCCTGAGTCCTGCAACTTTGGGATGGGTGCCAGAGTGCCAAGGAGCCTCACACTGGGCATGGCCATCAGAGGTGGGCATCGCACAATGGGACCAGTGGCCTCATTCTGGGCTGACAGCCCCTACAGCCCCTAGGGAGCATAAGGCAGAGAGTACTGCCTTATGTATCTTTGTGTATCTTTTTTATTTTCTCTTTCCACTACTGGGGGAGAATAAATTCCATAACATCCACAATTTAAGAAGTTTCTTTCAGCTTATGGTTACAGAAGGTTCTGTCCATGGTCAGCCAGCTCTAAGGCAAGCGCCACCTGGTGGAAGCAGAAGGAAGTGGAAGCCCCTCCTCTGGCAACCAGGAAGCAAAGCAGAAAAGGGAGGGGTTGGGACCCAAATATACCCTAGAAGGGAACCGGAACAATCTCGCAGTGGGATGACTTGGCCAGCACTTTATTCTAACAGGAAAGCTTCTCTGCAGTAGACACGGAGTCCTGCAGACCCTCCCCTGTCCTCCCACCAAGTCCTTAGTGCAGGAAGCATGACAGGAGAATTCTCTGCGGCTCCCTAGGTCTAGGGGAGCTTCGTGAGCAGAAAACCTGACGCATTCTGTGCGGCCAGCAGTGAGTCCCCAGCAGCCAGGGAGGACTTCTGGGTTTGTGGTGACTCCGAGGACAGCCACCGTCCCTCCCACCCCCCCCCATGCCAGGGCCACGCACCCCAGACTTGGACAGACCAGCTCACAAGTCCAGGAGAGGATCCCACAGAGGCACAGCTGTGAAGGCATGAGATGAAAGGCTCTGTCGCTGCGCAGGCTGACAGCACAGCAGGCAGCCTCCCCAGTGTCACCTCCTTTTATCCTCACAAGATCCCTTGAAGAGAGGTGCCATCCTTAATCCAGTGTAGGCATCACAGAAATGACTCCTCCCCGCCAGCCAGCTGTAATTGCAAAGCCCAGATCAGAGTGATTTGAGGCCCGAGTTATCAACTATGACCCTGCCAGGCTCCCATAGTTGTATACCCTCCTTGCACACACCTGTACACACACACACAGCTCCTGACTGATCACGCCATGCCCTTTGCAGTCATGCACCGAGTCCACAGTGTCCATCGGCACTTCTCCCAGCCCTCCCCAGCAGGGAGAGACAGTGCCCTCCCGTGCGCTCTGAGGCTCCCTGGTCCCCTCCTGGCCTCAGACCAGAGCTCCTGCAATTGCCCATTTATTTCATTCAAATACAGGCCAATTGCTGAGATGGGCTGAGTCTGCAGGACAGGCAGATCAGGAGGGGAAGCACGCACCTTAAATCATCCTATCTAATAAATCCGTGGTCCCGAGTTTTTCCACCAGCCGCTGGCAGTTAAAGAAAAGAGCAGTTTTATAGCTCGGCCCTAACGTGGGGGCTCACAAAGCAATCACTGCTTGTTCTGACTTATCAGGCTTCATGATCACGCCCTTAATCAGGGACCCGGCTCGTGCTGCCACTGACACTGGCTCCACGTGCCCAGGAGATATAAAAGGGACCAAGGGGCTTCCTGTCTCTGGTGAGGTCTCGGGCTGATGGGTCCTCTAGATGAGGTGGGGGTCTCGGGGTGCTACAAGTGCCTCCTTCAAGGGAGACATCGGGTGTCTGAGCTCCTGGGTGCACAGAGGACTCTCAGGCTCCAGGCTGAGGGCTAGCAAAGAGCAGGACCAGCATCCTCTGGGGGCCAAGTCTGGCTCCAGGAAATACTAGCAGCCCGGAAGTTGCATCTGAAAAAGTCTGACTCCAATCAGCTGACCTGCACCTCGGGCAAGCCAAGTCCAGGGCCCTGGAAAATGGGGCTAATAGCGTGTGTTTCGCAGTGCTTTTAGAAAAGATCATGTACTAGGAGATATCTCATCCTGGAGGTGGCAGAGCCTTGGGGAAAGAGCAGGGGGACACGGCCCTGTCTGCCTCTCTTTAGGAATGACCGCTATCCCAGGCCGTGGGCATAGGAAGCCGGCTCTGGGGTGGGCATGCATGAGTCCACCGCGTGGGGCCACGCAGGCACAGCGGCCTCCGACATAGAGTCAGAGTGCTCCTGGGAGACCCAGAGAGCCCAGCGGAGCTGTTTCTGTGGCTTCCAAGGCTCCTGTTTGGTGGCTGGGCTTTCTAGCCAGGCTGGTCCGTGCAGGGTTTCCAGCCACATGGAGGCCACGCCCGGTAAGAGATCTCAAGACAGAGCCACTCATCCAAGCCACTCCTCTAGTCCACACTCTGGGAACCACGCGAGAGTGCTACTGGGTCCCACACAGCCACCATGGCCAGAGCAGGGTGGAACCCCTCCACTGACAGAGAGGGAGAGCCACGGAAAAGTGCCGTGCCCGAGGCCCACAGGAGCGTGGGCACCAGAACCTGGGCCGCCAGGTCCTACACTGGCTCCTTCCACACACCACCTTGAACCCAGTACTGGCCTGGCCTCTGGGAGCTGGGCCCAGAGGAGTGCAGGGGCCTCTCCCACACACCACCCTCTCCATCCCTTGTGGCCTAGCCTCCATTTATCACATTTCAGGGGCTCTGCCAGAGGCAAGGTCATTTTTTAAAAATCTATTCCTATTAAATTATATGAGGGCAGGAGCTGGGGAGATAGCTCCGAGGCACAAGTGCCTGCTGGGCAAGTGCAAGGTCGTGAGTTTGAATCCCGGTCCCACAAAAAAAAATAATAATAATAATAATAAAAATAAATTATATGAGGGCATAAAAACCTTTAACAAATAAATATATAAATTACATGAGGGATAGTTGAGCTCTCCCTCCTCTAGGCCTCCTCAGCTTATTTTCTCATTCTACTGCCTCATGGTCAAAGGATGGCTGCCACAGCTCCAACAATCACATACCAGAGATGTCAGTTTTTACCAGAGACCTCTTGAATATTTCTCCTTTTTTTTTTTTTTTTTTTGAGACAGGGTGGATGGATGGATGAATAGATGGATGGATGAGAGGGTGGATGTATGGGTGGGTAGGTCGGTGGAAGAAGGGGGCTGAGGGGATGGATGGTTGAGTGGATGAATGGTGGGTGAGTGGATGGGTGGGCGGATGGATGAGGAGTAAGAGAATGAATGGGGCTCCTCTGCACAGTCACGCAGTCCTGAGCCAGTGTGTCCGGGCAGTCATCTCCCCGTGGCATTGTTATGCCACCCTCTGCCCTCTTGGTCTCGATCTTTCTTCTTCCCACCCACTCTCCCCACCCCTGCGATGGAGACGCTTGGCTCCTCCCACCTGTGCTGGAGGAGCGGAGCCATCAGGAAGCAGGTGTCCGGGCCCCAGGAGGCATCCCTGGGTATGCAGGCAGACCAGGAAGGGGCGGGCAGGGGCTGTGTGGAGCCGCAGGGCTCGGGAGCCTGCAGCACCCAGGGACGCCACGCCAGGCATGCACTCCGCAGCTGCACCCTCACACATGGCTGGGCAGAGGCTTAGGTGACCCAGGGGCCCCCAGAACCTGTGCTCTTGACCTCAAGGGTCCATGCTTTTGATGACTGCTATGGTTCATGTCTAGTTGTCCCCGCAAAGCCTCATGTAGTCATTGGGCGGGGATTTCTAGAGTTTGAGACTTGATCCATGATCTCTGGGACTATGGGCTCAGTACTGATGGGATTATGGGTCAAAGTACTTCTGGGATTATGGGTGTATCCTAAGGCAGAGGCTAAGGCGGAGAGCCTGGACGTAATATAAAGAGAGACAGAGAGACAGACTCGAGCTGTTGCTGCTGCTCTGCTGCCCTGACTGATTGGCTGCCTCTGCCACCCTTTTGCTGCTGTTCTGCTGCCATGAACTGGATGCTCTCCACCCTGCTCCACTCAGCCTTGGGCCAGCCGAATATGGACTGAAGCCTCTACGAACTGTGAGTTAAAATAAACCTTTCCTTCCTTCATCTTGAGTGTCGGGTATTTGTCTCAGCAACGAGTAAAAAGTAACTAAGACAATGACAAAATGCCCAGCGGAAGTTACCTGCCATTGCACCCTGAAGAAGGTGGGGCCTTCACTCTGGCAGCGAGGCCGTGGCCCCGGGCTCTGTGGCTCTGCCGTGTGGGCTACGCCAGGGGCACATCGCACGCCACAGAGGCCGCGCCTGAGGGCACTGCGCGGGCTGGTGCCGCGCTCCCGCCACCCAGCCTCCCTCTCATCCTTCCTTCACTCTGGAAGCCCACACCTTCCCTGCTGACGCAGAGAGGAAACTGAGTCCTGGAGGGGTGACGGCCCCTGTGGCTGCTGCTCACGGCGGCTGGGCAGCTGCCCACCTGAGGGAGTTTCTTTCTCTTCTCTCAGCCCAGCATCTGTCTGCAGAGGGCACAAGTGGCAGTGTGCAGGTGAGGGCATAAGTCACCTGCCCTGCTGCTGGCAAGCCTGCCACTTGCGTGGCGCCACTAAGGAAAGGCCACTTCCCCTCCACTGCTCAGGTCCCCTGGCCCAGCAGCCGGTGACATCCCCCTCACAGACGAGCTCCTTGCAGCCTCAGCCCCCAGCCCTGCTCCCTGCAGACCGTAGCTGGGCCAGGCCCCTCCCATGCCCTGGTGCTCCAGCTCTCCGTCCTTGGAGTTCAGAAGGACCTTGAGGTTACAGGACACAGGGTTCCCCGGCAGGTGCCCCATGGGGGCGACCTAAGGCCTGAGCCCCACGGAAGTGAGAGCCATCAGGGCCATCTCAGAAAGCTGTACAGGGGAGTCTGGGGAAAGGGTGAGGTCCCAGCATGCTGGGGGGGTGCAGAAAGAGGAGCGAGGGAGGACCTGAGCTGGGGTGGGGGCTCACTAGAGCCCCCAAGGCCTTGCATACATCTTCCATCATTTGACCCTCCTTAGCCTAGAGCCCTAACCCTAGCCCGAAGCCCTAACTAGAACTCCGAAGTCGTAACCCTAAAGCGGAAGCCCAGACCTGAAGTATGGTCCCGACCCTCGCCCACAGCAGGACCACCATGCTCAGTTACTAGCCCAGGAATCAGAGAGGCTAAGTAATCCCCACTGAGCCCAGAGCCAGCAGGGGCCTGCACGCCTTGCCCTTCCACTCTGTGGCCACAGCAGGAACTGCTTTAGACCAACGCAGACCCAGACCCCGATGTGGGGACTTTCCCCCTATGTGTCCGAGGGGAGCACTGCCTGAGAGACTGAGGACTTAGCCCTATGTGCCCGAGGGGAGCACTGCCTGAGAGACTGAGGACTTAGCCCTATGTGCCCGAGGGGAGCACTGCCTGAGAGACTGAAGGCTTAGCCCAGCTGCATATATCCTACCCCTCTCTCAAGCGCAGCACAGACTCCTGGCGCACCCCACACCCCGTGCTCCAGAGACCCAAGGCCTGGTGGTAGGTGTGAGAAGCCAGGCGTGATGGTGAGCACCAGCAACCCCAGCATTCTGGGAGGCTGAGGCGGGAAGGCTGCAAGTTCAAATCCAGCTTTGGCAATAGAGTGACTTAGGGCCTGAGGATGTGACTCAGTACCAGTGTCCTGGGTCCAATCTCTGGTTTCAAAAATAAAAAGGATCCGAGCTCTTAAGAGCCCCATGGACAGAGGAACTAGAGCCAGGGCAGGGGAGGGAGTCCCCAGCAAGGGAGCCAGGCCCATGGTGAGGATGTGAGTGGACAGGACAGAGAGGTAGGAAGGACGCTGGTGCTCTGCGGCTGGAGTCTGGGAGCCCTGTGTGACCCTCCCTGGCTCTGCACACCCCACTGTGGCAGCGCCGGCTGTTTGCAGAGCTCAGGGCTGTGTGTGTCACTATTTGTAGAGGTTGAAGCTGTTTGCAAAGCTTGTCACCGCTCGTGTCACCGTTTGGAGAGCTGTGGCACTGTTTGTCATCCCGTGGAGTCGGGCTTGTTTGCAGAGCTTGGCGTTCCTGGAGAGCGGGCACTGTTCACGGGGCTGTCAGTGTCCTGCCGCCGCCCCCGCCGACGCCGCCGCTGCCGCCGCCACCGGCAGAGTCCGTTCCTCCCAGCACACAGAACCTGACTGTGTCGAGGTCGTCCTCGGCGGACATCCGGAACCCGTCACCACGGCAGTCTGGCCCTTGTTGGCAGTGCCTGTCCTGGATGGAGCTGTCCAGAGGCCCCCCTGTCCTGCTGGGGTGTGAACAGATGGTCCTCATCATCGCCACGGGTGTCTCCCTCCGCGTCGAGGTTTGCAGAGCCTGCTTCCGCCCTCGGCGCCTGTGTTTGCACCGCCCTCCGCTGGGTGTGACACACTGTGGAAGCTGGGGCTGGCCGGTCTTGCCCTCCATCAGCACAAGCCCCGGAAGGCCTACGCCCATGCACCTGCCCTCTGACTACTTCTTCTTTTTTTTTTTTTTCCATTTATGTATTTAGTACAGGGTCTACAGGGTCTCACTTACACAGATTCAGACTCGGTGATCCTCTTGTTTTCAGCCTCCCAAACTCTGGGATTACAGGCGTGCACCATCACACCGAGTCTCAGTCACCATCTCAGTGAACCCCAGGGTTGAGGCCAGCACAGTACGCCAGGGATCGAACCCTGGTCCTTGCACCTGCCTAAGCAAGCACTTTAGTCCTCTGAGCTATCTGGCTGGCCCCCTCTGACTACTTCTATCCAAATGCGGGCCTCTGCACACCCTAAGACCTCACACCTTGCAGCCTCACCTGAAGGCCCACTATCCACTTCCTGGGGCTCAAGAGCCCTTGCAAAGTCCAGACTTCATGGGTGGCTTAGATCCAGGAGCAAAGCTGACTTACAAGAGAGTCAGGGCTGGCAGGAAGAGGGGGAAAAACGGCTCTGGGAGAGAGGAGCCTTCGGGAAAGATGAAAGCGTTTCGCTGCTTCATCTGACGGGGCCTGAAGGCTGTCGTTGGGTGGGGAATGGCTCCCTATGACAAAAGGTGTAATTAACAAAGGGTGAGGTACAGCGGTCGCAGGCGGCTGGCACAAGTGATAAAGTGTCACTGCACAGCGAGTCCTCTTTGGTGACAGAGATGCAGGCACCAGGCTGGCTGTATTCCGCACCAGGAGTGGGGCCAGGGTACCTTTGGAGGCAAAACGGGGCTGCACCGCCAATGCCAGTCCACAGTGCCCCACCTTCTGGGGACCCTAGACCTTGAAGGCCAACCCCCCCCC
>PVJA010034553.1:0-16952 GCA_004027025.1 Myocastor coypus | reverse complement strand
TTGGGGAGCACACACTCTGGTGGCATAGATAGGTGATAACCAAACTGATAGACATAAAGAATAAAAAGGATGAGTGTCAGGAAGAAGTCGGAGAGTAGAGTGCCATGAGCCAGAGCTGGAGTATGGGGACACAAAGTCTGGCAGGTGGCAGGGAAGGCCTTTGGGGACAGTGACCTGGGAGCAGGCTCCTGCATGGACCCAGGAGGATGCCACTGGAGAGAGTGACCAGACAGGGCGACAGGAAGGACTGGGGGCAGAGGAGGCATGGCGTCTGGAGTATGTGAGGCGCAAGTCGGCTGAGAGGCTGGGGTAGGCTGGCGGGTGGGGCCAGGAGTGCAAGGGCTGCAGCGTGAGCGCCTGGAGAAGCTTGACAGGACTGAGCCTCATGGAGAGAGCGAGCTGACCCCGGAAGGCTTGAGCGGGGAGTGCAGGAGTAGCAGGGGACTGTACGTGCTACAGAGATGCCTGGGCTGCCGTGGGGAAGACAGACTGAAGAGTCCAGCGGAGCAGGGACTGGGAGCTGCGCGCTCTTCCCTGGGAGCCAGTGGTGCTCCGGGCTTGGCTGCTACAGGCACAGCTGGAGAGTAGTCTGATTGGGAAGGCAGAGCTACCAGTAAGGGGCCGAGACAATCAGGGATGGGACCGGAAGTCCTGCCTGAGGTGGGACAGGAGGAGAACCCAGGTCAGAGACAAGGGTCTCCTGGGCCAGCCTTCAGCTAGACTCATCTGTGGGCGTCCAAGAGGTGCCTCTGGGGTGCGGAGGCTCAGAGGGCAGCGTTGGCCAGAGCCGATGGCTCCACTTAGCAGCTCGCCCATGAGCTCAGACACAGACACTTCTTTTTTTTTTTTGGTCTTTTTGAGACAGGGTCTCACTATGCAGTTCAGGCTGGCCTTGAGCCCATTTTTGTAGCCCAGGCTGGTCTCGAACTCACACCGATCCTCCTGCCTCAGCCTCCCAAGTGCTGGGATTACAGGTGTGTGCCACCACACCTGGCCTCAGACACTTCTTGAAACTGTCTGTGTCAGGCAAGCTTCGTGAGAGTGGGGCATGATACTTAGCTTGAGCTCCTCCTCTCAAAGAGCACAGAGCTCAGAGGACAGCACGGGAGATTCCCAGCAGGAGGTGGGAAGACCATGGCAGTAACAGGGTCGGGCTGTGGGTACAGGGTTCCTTAAGGGAAAACTAGGGTCACTATGCAAGAGCGGTGGGGGCTATAGCACTAGACAGAGGAGGAGAGGGACAGTCAGTACCAGTGGGCCCCTAACCTAGTCATGGAGCTAGAGATCAGACAAGAGAGGAGGCTGGGTGAGGGGCCGAAAAATCTAGGATAAATTCCCTGAGGATTCTGCATTTCCTTTGGTCTGTGGTGGTCACTACCGGCTATCCAGAATCTACGAGCGCCAGGCCTTCTCAGCTGTTCCCGTACTCGTGGGCAATGAGGGGAGGTCAGGGTGGGATGCACAGAAGTGCGGGGTGCTTGTAGTCTCCTGGGATCAGGATGGAGGATGGGACTTAAGTGGAAGCAGGGATTAGAGCGATAATGGAGTACTGGAAAGTGCAAGCGCCAGGGAAGGCCCGGCTGCTCAGCCCCTCTTCTCCTGCCGCAGGTTTCTCAGAGACATGAACCTGATGCATGACTTCATCATCCGCTTCTATAGCTGGCTGTGGACCTACCTGACCCCAGTCATACTGCTGGTCACACTTCTGTCCGTCCTGGTGAGGAACTGCACGAGGCCCATCACCTACGTGGCCTGGAACTCCAGCAGTGTGAGTGCCCCTCCCCACACTGCTGCGGAGAGTAGGGGAGACCTTTCAGTCCCCTCTCTAACTCCCTTTCCTGCCTCTGCAGGCGACAGAGGTTACTCAGTTCTACCCGTCCTGGATGCTGATCATGATATTCATTCTTCTCCTCGTGGTCATCTCCCCGATCCCTGTGTACATCTTCTATTGCCTTGCCAACAGGATTCCCTTCAAGCCCGGCAGCGGGGGCAAGGGTTCTCTACAGCGAAGGTGCCAGATAAAGCCCAGTAAAGGGGTCCAAGAGGAAGAAATTCTATGAGGTAATAAACTGAAATGATGACCGGCCAGTCCTCTGCCTTCCTGGCTCCACGCGTTTTCTTCCAACACCTTATGTCCCTCTGAACACACCTGGCGGCTTCTAGCTGCTGGTGTCACTGGACTGGCAGCACCCAGGATGCTTTCCTTTCCAAGAGGAGGCCTTTGATTGCCCGGCCCCTGGGGCCTGGCTTGGGCCCCTGCCTGGTACCCATCTTCTCTGCCTGCCTTGTCCATCCCTGTCCACAGCACGTTGTTCCCACCAAACCTGCGCAGCTCAGCTGTTTGCCTCATGGGCCCGAGTGGGAGGGAAGAGGTCGGTGACTGGGCTGCACCGAGGCTGAGGTTGCTCTGTAGCGCTCTCCAGTGCTCTCCAGTGTTCAGGTTTCCACCACAGGCTTCCATTCTTTCTAGAACGAAATATCCAGCCCTGTGTCCCTGTCCTGCCCGATAGTGGCAAAGTCAAATTCTCCACTACGAGATTGGTCTTATTCAAGGTTTGGTTTTCCACAGGAAGCAAGGCAGGCAGTGACTGCTCGCTCCTGAGAAAGCAGCCCCCTCCAGTGAGCCGCACACATCTGTGTATTGTGTGGGGACCTATCACATGGTACAGCGGGGTCGCCAAGGTCCCTGGGCTACTGCTGAGAGACAGCTCTGGTGCTGTCCTGGAGGGAAGTTGAGCAGGTCTGCCCAATGCCTGGGAGCTCAGCGGTTCTTTGCCAAGCAACAGAGCTGACCGGCTTGTCAAAGCTGATGAGTTTCAGAGGTGGCGTGGTGGCTGCAAGTACGGGTGTGGATTCCCAGAGATCCCAGGCATAGGTTCCCCCAAATGCGCAGAGATCTCTAGATTTTGGATTGTGCTGGCCCATTTTCTGGAGGAAAAGAAAAATAAAGTTTGGGCCTGGCGGTCATGAGGTGTCGCCATGGCTTCAGAGCTGCAGGGTGTGTGCCTCCCCGCCAGCTGTATCCCTGGCCTGGCAATCGAGTATTTAAAGACTCATGCGCCATGAGCCGGGCGTGGTGACGCACACCTGTAATCCCAGCACACGGGAGGCTGAGGCAAGAGGATCAGTGTGAGTTCCAGTCTGAGCTACAAAAGTGAGCTCAAGGCCAGCCTGAACTGCATAGCGAGATCCTGCCTCAAAAAGACAAAAAATAAAAAAATAAAGACTCACGCACCTTAATGGACCAGCATCTGATAGGTGACTGACGCTGCTGTGGAGTCTGATAAAATGACGGTCACGCAAAGCAGGTGGCCTTCTGCTTACGGAAGTCACCGGGTGTTGGGATTTCCACTTTTTGTGAGCCTCATGGTCATGCTTCCTGCCCGCCCACCCTCACCCTCACCCAGTCTTTCCTCCTGCCCTTGCTCATGGGCTCTGGAGCCCCAGCACGTGCCGTCAGAGTGGGGGTTGAACTCGGGAGGGCTGGTTTCCATAATGCTGCCTCTCCACAGAGCTCTGGGACGCCACAGCCGTGCGTGGGGCCAGGGGACTTTCTATTACTCTGCCCAGGCATCCCTGCCATTTCGGGAGGTGCCCAGCTTCCATCATCAGGGATGGCACTGCTGAGCCCCTTGTCCTGGAGGCCCCGTGGACCCCGGCACTCGCACCGCAATCTGCACTGTCCGCCATGTCATTCTCGGGTCCCTCGGGCGCTGCTTTCCCCTCCTAGCTGTAGTTTTCTAACTTGTCGCACCTAGACAGGGAAACAGTTCCGCAGCCTTGCTGGGCAAGTCAGGCCATTCAGCATGAAGAGATGGTCCTGAGATGAGGGAGCCGAGGCCGGTGGCCCTGTGCTGAGACCAGAGAAACTTTCTCCAGGTCTGCACATTTATTCAGATATTATAAACAGAAATAACTCCTTGGATATTACTCATTCTGAGATGTTTTAAATTACTGAATGTGAAGTTTACTGGTCTGTAGGCTACAAAAAGGTGGTGGTTGTTTGTTCCCTGTTTTATCTGTACCTGCAACTGTGTCTTTCTTGGCTATGTTTCCTAATCTTAGTGGGATATATATATATATATATATATATATATATATATATATATATATATATATGTTTTTTTTTTTTTTTCTTTTTTTAACCAGTAATTGAACTCATGACCTTACACTTGCTAGACAGGTTCTGTGCCACTGACCTATATCCCTGGCCTGGCAATCAAATACTTATTTAAGCTGGGCGTGGTGGTATAGGTCTGTAATCCCAGTACTTGGGAGGCTGAGGCAGGAAGATTGGTATGAGTTCAAGACCAGCCTTGGCTACAAAAGTGAACTCAAGGTCAGCCTGAACTGCATAGCGAGACCTTGTCTCAAAAAAAAAAAGGCAAAAGACAAAAAACAAAACTTAAAGGCTATGCCCAGGGATGATGGGAATAGGACAGTTAAAAGTCATTTAAACTCCACGTGATGGTGCACCTGTCGTCCCACCTGCTGGAGGCTGAGGCAGGAGAATCACTGAGAGTTCAGCTCTGGGCCAGCTAAACTGTATACCGAGACACTGTCTCACAAATAAAAGGAGAGAAGGAAAAAAGTCGCCTGTAACTCAGGGGATCACAGCTCTCACCGACTCTTGGACTATCGTCGCGCGCCATGGCAAGGCCACCGATCTTCTCCAGACTCGCGCCCCACTGGCCGGTAAAGGAGGTGCCGGACCTCCCGGGAAACCAGGTATCTGTCCCCGCCCACTTCCGACCCCGAAGCCGCCCACTTCGCTTTCTCTCCGGAAATTTGGGAACCCAGGGTGCGCCGAGTCGGGGAGAGGCAGGGCAAATCTGGGGCACGGTGTCCCTTGGCTCCACGTTCCCACGCCAAGGTCGCCCTGGGGACAGGGACTTCCCCAGCGAGGTTCTTGAGCTGCCCTTCTAGCAGGTTGTGCACTGAGCCCGAATTCTGTGAGAACCGAGTCGGGAGGAGCAGGCATACCACGGGGGTCCAGAGGGCGGGACAGCAGAGCGCCGGCCCCGCGAGCGCGTCGTTGTATCCCCCATTTTGGGGAGCTCCCCGGGGCGAGCATGTCCCGCAGAAGTGATCACCTCCAGGACTCCTGAGGGACAGGGCTATGAGGCTGACACTTAAGCAAATGATAAACGGGGCCCAGTTTATGGCATGGCTCTAGAATGCTAAGCGGCTATTGCTTAGAATGTAGACAGAGTTCTCATTTTTAGACTACGATGTTGGGGGCACTTAATTTGTAATAAATCGTTGAATACAATATTAAATTTGGCATAACTGGGCCTGGCAGGATGGCTCAGTGGTCTAAAGCGGCTGCTTAGGAAAGCTTGGATGGCTTCAGGGACCACTGTTTGCCCGGCACCACATGCTGCGCAAGCCCTGCCCTCAGGGCAGGCTGAGCCGGCCATAAAAATAAATAAACAAACAAAAGTTCTGAAACAAGAAAAAAAAAATAAGTGTGCACATCAGTGTCGCAGTCATAGTTAAGCCTATAATTGCTGACCCTGGGCTATGTGTGTCTGCAACTTCAACAGAAGGGCAGACCCATCTTTCAAAGTCCTTTGCACCAGTTTTCATCCCCACCAGCGACGTGTGAGATTTCTCCTGGTCCCTTGCTCTATGGATACTCGAGTCCTCAGTCTTCACTCTGACCAGGCCAGAGGGCATGGCCTTCTCTGAGGTTCTAGTGCCCCCCACCCTTAGATTAGAGAGCATGGGGAGCTTCCAGAGGCCCCTGGCCACCAAGGACTCACTTTGCTCCCAGTCTCTTTTGGTGCTTGGACATTTCCTCCTGGGCTGCTCCTGTTTTTTTCCTGTTGACCTGCAGTTCTTTGTAGACGTGGATGAGGGCTCTCTGCTGGCTAGGTGGGATGTTCTTTCCACCCCATGGTGCTTTCTTTTTTTTGTCTTTTTGAGACAGGGTCTCGCTATGCAGTTGAGGCTGGTCCTGAGCTCACTTTTGTAGCCCAGGCTGGTCTCGAACTCGCACCAATCCTCCTGCCTCAGCCTCCCGAGTGCTGGGATTACAGGCGTGAGCCACCACGTCCGGCTACCATGGTGCTTTCTTTAACCTCTACATCAGAAAAATATCCTCCCGCATTAATTTTTGAAAGTCTTATAAATTTGCCTTTTGTGTTTAAAGCAGTGTGATCTTTGTGGATTAACTTTTGTGTGATGTGAAAGGAGAATCTGATTTCGCCGTTCCCACGTGAGGAGGCACTGCCCCACTGTTGCTTCCTGGCATCGCTGCCGCACGTCTCAGGGCCGGTGTGGACTAGCTCTCATTTGCAGAGAGCCGTAGCCTCTCTTAATGATGGTCACAGCTTGGGTAGAGAGGTCTTGTACTACTTCTGTTGGGTTCATCTGTAGGCACTTGAAACTATTTTCCTGTTATAATTGCGTGTATGGTATTTGTTTGCTTGCTTGCTTTGTCTTTCTGAGGCGGGGTCTCACTGGGCAGCCCAGTGGGTAGCCCAGGCTGGCCTTGCACTCATGGTGATCCCTGCTGCAGCTTCCCAGGGGCTGGGAGCACAGGTGTGCTCCACCTCACCCAGCTGTAAGCATCACTCTCAGCTTTCTTTCATTACCTGTTCATTCATGCTGGTTTGTAGAAATGCTATCACTTGTGTTTTATTAACTGTCTATTTATTTATTTATTTATTTTTAAGATCTTTAAGATTTATTTCTCGTAAACCTCATTTGTTTGTCTTATGGCCGGCTCAGCCCGCCCTGGGGTGGGGGTGCACAGCATGTGGTGCCAGGGATCGAGGAGCGGTCACAGCGCTTGCCTTAACTTTCCTCTGCAGGCGCTTTAGACCACTGAGCCATCTTGCTGGCCCTTAACTGTGTATTTAGAAGCTTCATAAACTTGCTCAGCTGTCCCAATAATAAATCTCTGGATTATTTTTCATTCTTTACATAAAGTCATGTCAGTAAATAACAACAGATGTATTTCTTCTTTTTCAAACCATTTCAGGGCTGGCCAGGTAGCTCAGTGCACTAAAGCGCCTGTTTAGACAGAACACAGTGGCTGGGGTTCGATCCCCAGCATGCTGTGCGGACCCCGCCCCTGGGGTGTGCTGAGATGGCAATTGAGACTGGGCATGGTGGCACAAGCCTGTAATCCCAGCACACAGGAGGCTAAAAACAGGAGAATCAGTATGTGTCTAATCTGTGTAGTGAGACCCCATAGACCCTGTAGACCCTGTGCTAAAGACATAAAAACAAGTCATCTCATTTCATTGGACTTGCCAGGACCTTGTATTAATTTTCTGTTCCTGCCGTAATTTGGCCTAGCAAGATATTTTCAGGTCAGCAATTTAGCACAGGAGGTTTCCGGGCTCTGGGTGTGGTATCCTTCAGTTGTCAAAATAGTCAGCCATCTTCCCTCTTTCAAGCTATGCTGGCCTCATCCTCCCCACTTGCTTACTGATACTTTGATTAAATATATTTGCACCCTGCTCCTCCCTCTGCCCTCCGATATTCTTTTCTCCAGTTTTCCTCATTTTGTTCCTAAGCTTCGTTCTGGAGATTTTCTTCTAATGTGTCCCTCAGGCTCCTCACTGCCTCTTTATCAGTGTATGATCTACTTTTGTGATGCCACGAGCTGAGCCAGGCCTCCTTGCTGAGCAGCATCCCCAGTCCTCTTTTATTTTGAGACAGGGTCTCACTAAGACCCTGCGCTCCCAGCTGGGCTCAACCCTGGGATCCCCCTGGCTCTGTGCCAGGATTACAGAAGTGTGCCACTGGGCCCAGTCTCCAGGCGAGAATGTACACAGTGCTACCTGGGTTAGCACTCCTTGGATTCACCCCCAAACTGCACTCTCACCCCAGGCCTACCCCACCCATAAAAAAATCTCTCATGAAACTGGTTCCTGGGGCCCAAAAGTTGGGGGTTGCGGCCTGTGTCCATCGGGATGATGACCGTCATGACTGATTTTCAAATGTTAAGGCAGCCCATGGTCTTGGGTGGACTTCACCCAGCCCTTGCCTATAGTTTTCATGGAAGGGCCATAGGCATGCTGGTCACCCCGGGGTCACAGTGGTTTTAGAAAGGCTTCTTTTACCTCTTTTTCCTGACCACATACAACATTTTGGGTCCTCACTTGCCACCTGGTTACTGTTACCACAAAATCAGGGTCATAATTTATTCTGTGTCTGATCTCATTAAATTTGGGCTCCTTTATTTTATTTTTTTTACTTTATTTATTTATTTTCTTGTTTCAGAACTTTTGTTTGTTTGTTTATTTATTTACTTTTATGGCCAGCTCAGCCTGCCCTGAGGGCAGAGCTGGCGCAGCATGTGGTGCTGGGGATCAAACCATGGTCCCTGCAGCCGCCTAAGCTTTCCTAAGCAGGCTCTTTAGACCACTGAGCCATCCTGTTGGGCCCTGGGCTCCTTTGAAAAGGCAGTTTATTTTGTGCACCCCACAAGCCTTTGTTTTTCTTATTTATTTATTTTTGTCCTTTTGAGATAGGGCCTTGCTATGCAATTCCTGCTGGCCTTGGGGCATACTTTGTAGCCCAGACTGGACAAGAACTTGCAACGAGCCTCCTGCCTCAGCCCTCTGAGTACTGAGATTACAGGCATGTACCACCACACCCACACCCACACCCACTGTATTTCTTTTTTCTTTTAATGTTTTTAAAGCATTTATTTGTTTATTCATTTGGTATAAGGTCTTGCTACACAGCTCAGACTCATGGTAATTCTCCTGTCTCAGTCTCCCTAGCACTGGAATTACAGGCGTGCACCACCATGCCCAGTTTGGGTGGCCAGCATGGTACACCCGAGATTCCAGGGTGACACAGCATGTAGTACCAGGGATTGAACCTGTATCCTTACACTTGCCAGGCAGGTGCTTAGACTGCAGACCTATTTCCCCAGAACCTGTTTGTTTGTTTGTTTGTTTGTTTGTTTTGTATTTGGTCTTTTTGAGACAGGGTCTTGCTGTGCAGTTCAGGCTGGCCTTGAGCTCACTTTTGTAGCCCAGGCTGGTCTCCAACTCACACAGATCCTCCTGCCTCAGCCTCCCAAGTGCTGGGATTACAGATGTGCGCCATCACAAAGAGGTTTCAGGGCCCAGCGGGATGGCTCAGTGGTCTAAAGTGCCTGCTTGGGAAAGCTTGGGCGGCTTCAGGGACTGCGGTTCGATCCCCAGCACCACATGCTGTGCCAAACCTGCCCTCTGGGTGGGCTGAGCCGGCCATAAAAATGAGTGAATAAACAAACAAAGGTTCTGAAACAAGAAAAAAAAAAATAAATAAAATTAAAAATTCTTTTATCATTGTTTTTTTTTTTTTTTTTTTTTTGTGACCGGGGTTCAAACTCACGACCTTTCACTTGCCAGGCAGGCACTTGAAAATTAAAAATTCTTAAAAAAAAAAAAAATAAAGATAGGTTTCACTAAATCTCCGAATTTCCGGGGGCTGGGGAGATAGCTCCAAGGCACAAGTGCCTGTTGGGCAAGTGCAAGGTCGAACCCTGGTCCCACAAAAAAAATAAAATAAAATAAAAAATAAATCTCCAAATTTCCCAGGCTAGGCTTCATCTTGCAGTCCTCTTGCCTCAGCCTCACAGTGTCCTGAGATGGCAGGCTGGGTGCGCTGCCGCACCAGGCTTCAGGGATATAGGGATGTAGTTCAGGGCTTGCGATCTGTCTTGACCCTGTGAGAGCTCATGTCAGCTGTCACCTTCCTGGTTCCTCGTGGGGCCCTGGGTGGCCTGCAGTTGAGTTCATGCCTCTTGCAAGCTCCCAGCCTGCCCTGAACGCTTCCCACCCACCTGAGCCCTGCACAGGTCTCCTGCACTCTGTTCCGTAGGAGGGAAGGCTCGCGGACGTGGGAGGCAAGGCAGCTGCCGCTCTCTCTGCAGCCCACTGCTCGGCATGTCAGCCTCCTCCTCAGAGCCAGCTGGGCATGGTGGCCAGGCCTGTCATCCATCACTCCATAGGCTGAGGCAGGAGGATCACAGCAAGTTTGAGCTCAGCCTGTGCTATATAGCAGGACCCTGTCAAAACAAAACAAGACTTTTACATTTTGAGACAGGATTTCTTTAAGCTGCTCAAGCAGGACTCGCACATATGTTCCTCCTGCCTTAGCCTCCTTCAGTGCTGGGATACAGGCGAGTGCCGTGAGGCCCAGTGCTGAGTCTGTATGTTTGAGGTGCCAAAGTGATTGGTGGACAGCCATGTGTGAGACACACTGGCCAGAAGTCTGTGTGCCTTGGGCCTAAGCTTCCGAGTTAGAGCAGAGGAGAGAGGAAAGGCACCAGGGTGTCCCTGTGCTTGTGTATCCCTGTCTGTCAGATCCATGTGATGGCCGGGGCGGATGTTAAGTGGACACTCCGGTATGTGGGGCTGGCACCCAGCTGCAGGTGCTCAGGCCTCATGAGGGCAGTGCCTCCTCTTAGTCAATATTTTGGCATTAATCTCCGCTTGTAAGATAAGGAAAAAAAAAGGTCTCCCAGAAGGGGAATTATTGCCCCAAGTCAACCACACATGGGGCAAAAGGCCAAGAGTTAACCTCTTGCCCACACTTCTCTAAAAGCTTTGCCATGAAGTTTTACAGCCAAGTGCCTGGGCCATTTCCACCGACGTCTGGTTACTCTACGATTCAGGAGTCAGTGGCCCTGGACGGAGAGTGCCATAGAATCTCCCGAAGGCTTATCCGAAGTGACAGGAGAAGAGACCCACGCTGAAGAGTCCCTGGCCTGTAACCTCCAGCACAACCAGCTTTGGGCTGTTAAGGACTAAATCACTTAAGTCCCGCTACACAATGCAGAACGTCTTGGTGCAGTTGTTCATCTCTACTGGATTCAGCAGCCTCTGGCGTTTCCCTTACCTGTGTCACCAGAATGGAGGAGGTAAGGGCAGGGCCTGTTGCGGGGGGGGGGGGAAAGGGAGACTGAAGAGCAGGGGCTGGGGAGCAGGGGCAGAGGGCGGGAGCCCGGCGCCCCGGGTGCAGCTCTGGCGCCCCCCGCAGGCAGCTTCCTGCTGGTCTACGTCTTCCTCTTGCTGCTCTTCGGCGTTCCGCTTCTGTACCTGGAGATAATGCTGGGGCAGCGGCTGCGAGCAGACAACGTCGGGGTCTGGAAGCGGCTCTCCCCGTGGCTGGGGGGCATGGGCTATGCCTGTGTGCTGGTAAAAGAGGCGCCTGGGTTGTGGGGGGCTCCCTCGCAGCGCTGGTCTTCAGGCTCTCAGGCCATCACGTCGGGCCCCAGGTACGCATCCTGCTGAGCACCTATAACAGCGCCATTATCTCCTGGAGCCTCTTCTACCTGGGCAGCTCCTTCACTTTACCTCTGCCCTGGGAACACTGCCCCCTGGAGAGGAACGTCAGCGTCACTGGTGAGGAAGGCAGGAGAGGCCCTCAGGCACCAAGGAAGGAGCAGGGGCCGGGGAGGGAGAGGTGGTGCTGAGTGCCTGGGCCCCCCCAGGTCTCTCGTGCCTCTGGACTGTGCCCCACCAGTACTTTCTGTACCACACCACACTGCGAGCCTCGGGCCACATGCAGGAAGGGCTGACAAGCCCTGTCCTGAGCCTCAGCCTGGGCAGCTTCGCTGCGTGGGCCGCCCTCTGCTTCGTCCTGCTCTTGGAGATCAGGATCTCAGTGCTGGTAAGCTGCGCTGGCCTGGGGCGCTGGAGAGCCGCAGGTTTCCTGCCCTGCGCCACCCGCTTCCTCTCTGCGGGCTCTTCTGGTGGGGGCTCTTCCTTCCTGTTAGCAGCTATTGGAACCCCGTGAATCCCCCACCCACCCATTCAGCAAGCGGGGGTACGGCCACCAGAGTCTGCAGCAGGGGTCCTGAGGAGTAGGCCGCTCCCCAGAAGCTGCGTCCTCCGTGGGTGGCCTGAAGGGCCACCTCATATCCACCCTGCTACCGCTTCACCACCATTCTCAGGCCAACGTGACTGATTGTGGAGACCTAGTCACTTTGCTGTCGCTAGGACAAAATGACTGAGACCCACAACTTGGAGATGGAAAGGCTGCTTGGGGCTCATGTTTTAAGGAGATCCCAATGTGGCTGGCTGGCTCCAGGCGCCCGGCGGAGGGAAACTGCTCACCTCACAGCCACCAGGAAGCAGAGAAGAGCAGGGCTGGGGACCAGAGTGGCTTCTTCCGGGTCCCACCCCACGGGTCCAAACCCCTCCTGCTCACACATTCTGCTGTGCTCTCATGGTGAGCATAGTGCCCCAGGATCCACACACAGGAGATTCAGGGCCGCTCTGGAGCTGAACCATCACAGCCACCGCTGGAATGAAACCCCAGCCTCTCCAGAGCGCGGCCACCTCGGCCTTGCTCTGCTTGGACAGCCTGTGTGCTCCCTTAAGGAGCTGGCCGCCACGGTCCCTTTCCAGCTTCCCCGTGGAAAGACGCAGTGCCAGCGTGGCTACTCTGGCCCACTTCCTGGCTCCCGGGTCACATTCCTTACACGGGAAGCCAGTCAGTGCACTTGTGAGATCTGCTTAGCTGCCCCTTGATCAGCTGGTCTCTGGATCCCCACAGACAGGGAGCCTTCACCCTACCATCTCTGTAGAGCTCCAAAATAAGCCATTCCTGTGAAAACAGAGCTTAGCGGCAGTTTAGTGGGGGTCCATGGAGAAAAGGGGTGCCTTACCAACCAGGGCAAAGAGTTGCAAAGCGCACAGCGTGGGCGCCGTTGCTCCATTTCCTTTCCCCGCCCCTTACCTGTGAAGTTCCACGAAGTCCTCGCCCCCACGGGGCCCCTTGCCCTTTCCCTTTCTGGTGCTCCGTTCACACGTGGGCCATGACCCCAGGCCCCGTGAGGGACGGCGTCTGGCTCACCCACTGTTTTCTCCTCACCTCTGGCGACCTGCCAACACCGGCCGTGTCTTCCCTCCTCCCCAACTGTCCTGAGTGTGTGCTGCTTCTTCTTCTTTTTTTTTTTTTTTTTTTTTTTTTTTTTTTTTTTTTTTTTTTTTTTTTTTTTTTTCTTGTTTCAGAACTTTTGTTTGTTTACTTATTTATTTATTTATTTTTATTTATTTTTTTGCGGGACTGGGGTTCAAACTCACGACCTTGCACTTGCCAGGCAGGCACTTGTGCCTCGGAGCTATCTCCCCAGCCCCTAACTTATTTATTTTTATGGCCAGCTCAGCGTGCCCTGAGGGCAGGGCTGGCACAGCACGTGGTGCCGGGGATGGAACCGTGGTCCCTGAAGCCACCTAAGCTTTCCTAGGCAGGTGCTTTATTTTTATTTTTTTAAAGAATTTTTAAAATTTTATTTATTTTTTTCTTGTTTCAGAACCTTTGTTTGTTTATTCACTCATTTTTATGGCTGGCTCAGCCCGCCCCAAGGGCAGGGCTGGCGCAGCATGTGGTGCCAGGGATCGAACCGCGGTCCCTGAAGCTGCCCAAGCTTTCCAAAGCAGGCACTTTAGACCACTGAGCCATCCCACCGGGCCCCAAACATTTCTCTATTTTATTTTACTTTTTTATTGTGGGACTGGGGTTTGAACTCACAACCTTGCACTTGCCCAGCAGGCACTTGTGCCACGGAGCTATCTCCCCAGCCCCAAACAGGCACTTTAGACCACTGAGCCATCCTGCCGGGCCCCTGAGTGCATGCTTCTGCCCGGACCCCATTCAGGTGCTGATTTCCTGGGTGCTGGTGCTCTACATTCTGCTCCTGACCCTGTTTGTCCAGGCACCCTTCCTAGAAGGTGCGTTCGCTAGCCTCAAGCGTCTGATGACCATAGAGGTGAGACCAGGGCCTCCAAACCTTTTTCTTCCTCCCACTCCTGAGAGTTTACTGAGTCTCTCTGCTCCCCTCTGCTCCGGCTCTCACTCTAGCTGCCCCTCTGCCAACGGACTGGTACTCCCGGCCTCTGAGCCCTCCCGCAAACTCTGTTCCACAGCTCTCTGCCTTGGCTTCAGTGGACCTGTGGTGGCAGGCAGGAGGCCACGTGCTCTATTCCCTGGGCCTAGGTATGGGCACCATCATTGCCTTCTTCTCCCGAAATGGCGGAGGTGACAACCAGATCAAGATAGTCGCCTTTGTGGCCCTGCTCAACCTGGTGACCTCAATGCTGACCACAACCATCATCTTTCTAGTGCTGGGGTTCTGGGTCACCACCAGTGGCCACAGCTGTGTGGAGAGGTGAATAATCCCACCCACACCCTGAGTGTGCCATGGAGCCCCAAGCCCAAGCTCTCCAGGCAGAGTAGTAGCTTCCCATTCACTCTCATTCTCAGAGAAAATAATCGAGAAGGGAAGACTGTGGTATCTTCCATTTCGTAGACAAGAAAACTAGCCTCAGAGAGCTGACTGCCCCGGGGTTTCTCCCTAATTGCCAATGGAGTAAGAAGGATTTCAAAATCAGTTATTTACCAGCACTCAGGAGGCTGAGCAGGAAGATCGCGGCAAGTTCAAGGCCGGTGTAGGCTGCAAGCAAGCTCAGGGCCAACCTGAACGGCACAGTGTTGGCTTTGGCTATGTATCTGAATCATGTGAAAAGCCTTAGGAAACTTTTTTTTTTGAGACAAGGTCTCATGCATTTCAGGCTGGCCTTGAGCTCACTTTTGTAGTCCAGGTTGATCTCGAATTTGCACTGATCCTCCTGCCTCAGAACATTTACATTTGAGGGGCAGGGAAATAGTTCGGCAGAATAGGTGCTTGCCTGGCAAGTGCAATGACCTGAGTTCAATCCCCAGTCCTACCAAAAAAAAAAAAAAAAAAAAAATTTACATTTGAGATGCAAATTTATGTGGTCTTGGATTTATCCAGGGCCAGGCGTTGGGGATTTTTATTTTATTTTATTTACTTAGCTATTTTTGCAATACTGGGGATCAAACTCAGGACCTTGTGCTTGTCAGGCAAGTGCTTATTTCACTGAGCTATTTTCCCAGTGTTTGGGGGATTTTTAATAACTCCAGTTCAAATTTTCCTTCACAATGGGATTTTTCTGAAGCTAACAGATGCTGAAGTCCATGTTCCCATATTGATAGGAATTTTTTTTTTCATTTTTTTGAGATAGGATCTTGCTGTATAATTCAGGCTAACCTTGAACTCACGGCAATCCTCCTGCCTCAGAGGTCTCTGGGGTGCTGGGATTACAGGAAGTGCCAGCACTCCCAGTGCTGGCAAGAATTTTTTTTTTTTTTTTTCAAGAAGTTTTTGACAAAGAAAATAAAGACCATACTTCTCTATAACATTGGTCAAGAAGAGCTGACACATAGCGCTGGTGAGCCAAATCCTGGAGAGCAATCAGCCAGCGATAACATAGGGAAAAGCCAAAGAAAGCTTTTACGTCTGGGTAAGGGCCTGACGTCAGTGATCTGCACTGTCACAGGCCTTCATGGGCTCACAGATCTTGCACAGAGGAGGGGAATTCTCCACACAGTGCAGACACCTGTAGGCATCCAAGTCTTTTTTTTTTTTTTTTTTAATTTTTATTTATTTATTTATTTATTTGGTATAGGGTCTTGCTATGCAGCTCAGACTCATAGTGATCCTCCTGTCTCAGCCTCCCCAATGCCAGGATTATAGCTGTGCACACCAAGCCTGGGCTCTGTGGCTGGTCAGGTATCCGGGAATGAACCCGGGTCCCTGTGCTTGCCAAGCAGGTACTTAGACCACCGAGCTATCTCTGCAGCCTGAGGCATCCAAATCTTGAAGCTTTCAGGGCCCAGGGGATGGATCCACCGCCTCTCGCGTCATTCCTGACAGCTGTGCTGAGGACGCGTCAGGGGCTGCCGCAGAGACTAGGCTGGGAGGCAGAGCTTTCTGGTGCTTGGGTTCCTGGGTCCCACTGGAGTCCAGCACAAGATAAACTTTGTGTCTTGAGCCACATCCAACCCATTCCACAAATAATGACCAACATCCTGGACGTTAGTGTGTGCCTGTGGGAGGTGCGGAAATTTGGGAACTTAACTCACTGGTGACACGAGTTCTGTTCAATCCCACGTGAAGACAGGAAACTGAATTAAAAGTGCCACTCAGCTGTAGTTCAGCTCTTTGAAAAGTGTCATGAGTTCGCTGAGACTAAATAAGTAAGATATGTGCCTTTCTCCTTTTTCAGAGCACACACTTAGTACACATGAGGCCCGGGGGTGGGGTGGGGGCAATATCCTGCACAAGAAGGAGGAGAAGAGGAAGAAAATGAAAAATTTCAGAACTGAAGTAGCAAGTCTGTAATCACAGCGATTTCACTGGTGATCTCAAATACTTTTTGGTAGCTGACACAGAGAAAATACAAATTAAAAAAAAAATTACTGTTGGGCTGATGAGATGGCTCAGTGGTCTCAAGTACCTGCTTAGGCAAGCTTAGGCAACCTGAGGGACCAGGGTTCGATCCCCAGCACCACATGCTGTGCCAGCCCCACCCCCAGGGCAGGCTGACCCAGCAATAATCATCATCATCATTATCATCATCATCACTGTAAGGGCCGGCTAGACAGCTCAGCTGACCAAAGTGCCTGCTTAGGCAGAGCGCAGCAGCTTGAGTTCGATCCCCTGCTGCCATGCTGGCCCTGCCCCAGGGCGTGCTGAGACTATGATTGAGACTGAATATGGTGGCTTGTGCCTGTAATCCCAGCACTTGAGAGGCTGAAAACAGGTGGATCACTATGAGTCTGGTAGTAAGACCCTGTAGACTGTGTATGGTTTTTTTTTTTTCTTGTTTCAGAACCTTTGTTTGTTTATTCACTCATTTTTATGGTTGGCTCAGCCTGTCCCGAGGGCAGGGCTGGCGCAGCATGTGGTGCCGGGGATTGAACCACAGTCCCTGAAGCCGCCCAAGCTTTCCCAAGCAGGCGCTTTAGACCACTGAGCCATCCCACTGAGCCCTGTAGACTGTGTATGAACAACAACAAAAATCAGCATAGCCAAGCACAGCAGCGCGCACCTATGACCCCGCACTTGGGAGGCTGAGGCATGAACACCATGAATTCAAGGCCAGCCTGAGCTTCATAGAGAGTTT
>PVJA010034552.1:0-22467 GCA_004027025.1 Myocastor coypus | reverse complement strand
GCCTCCTCTGCAGGCCCCCTTCCTGCTCCTGTATGACCTCCTGCTCCTGCTATTTCAGGCTTTGCTCCAGGGCTGCCTGCCACTTGCCCTGTCCTCCTCCGAGGCTGTCCTGCCCTCCAGCCACCATCTGGGCATTTGGAAGGAGCCCGCTCATCTGCCCACTTCTGCTTGGGTTGGCTCCCCTTACGTGCCCACTGGTCATCAAACTCCAGGGGCCTCTTTGGTCCCCAGGACATGAGGGTCCTGACACACCCCCAGATGCTTGTCTGCCCTCAGAGCGGCACCGGAGGCTACAGGAACCATGCCTGACCCAGACTCGAGCTCAGGACCAAGGGCAGCCATAGTGTGATGCGCAGGTTTTTTTTCTCCCCCTCCCCTGTACTGGATGCTGAACGCTTATACTGGCCTTCACTCTGACCTGCATCCCTGGCCCTTTCTTAAGTTTTTATTTTGAGACAAAGACTCAGCTCACTAAGTTGTCCAGGTGAGACTTGAACTTGCAGTCCTCCTACCTCAGCCTCCCAAAGTGCTGGGACTTCAAGCAAGCACCACCATGTTCAGCTACATTCATGGTTTTGCTTTCCCCCACATCCTCATCCATTCTGAGGAACGTGGAGTCACCCACTTGTGAAACGGCCTGTGCTCCACGGCTGCGGTGCCTCTGCCACTCCTTTGAAAACAACGCTCCGGGGCCATCCTGTGACAGGCTCCTCCTCCATACTGCGACTCCTCAGCACTGCACCTCCTGCCTGGAGCCTCCCAAGGTGGGGGCTGGGCTCTGACTCAGCCTCCCCTGCCCTGGCATAGTGCTCACTTCTTGGGCAGCTCGGGGTTGAGCAGTGGTCTCCATGCCCCACCCCCTGCAGTTTCTGGGGTGCTCTGTGCGGATCCGGCCCCCGGAGCTGCATGCACTTCAAAGTGCGAGGAGCTGGCTGAGGGCTGGCAGAGATTTCACAGTGCTCGTTCTGCCCGCGGCCTCCATCCTGGAGACCAGCTGCTCTGCTTCCTGAGTCCTGCCCCACACCCTTTCCCACAGCCAGAGAAGGGGCTGCAGCCCAGGGAGAGGGTGGGACCAGGACTTCTCTTAGTGGTCTGGACAAGAAGGAGCAGAAGAGAGACAGAGACAAAGCAGAGCCAGGGACACAGAGCGACTCCCGGGGCCCTCTCACTTGCACCTGCAGCTGCACAGGAGGAAGCTGAGGACAAGGGTGAGCATTCTGGGCTCCTGGAGGGAGAGTGACAAGAGGCCAGGGGACAAAATCTCATGCTGCTGGACAGCACACCAGGGGCCCTCACACTGGGCCGAGCTTGCCTTCAAAATCCGTTTTGCTTGTGGCCAAGGAGTCTCGATCCCCTCCACTCCCACAGCCAAAGGAGACAGTGGTTTCCTGGGCAACCACCGAAACATCTCCAGAGAGCAGTTATACTGTTTTGAAGTGTTTTGAAATCTTATCAATGGTTTCCAGGGAAACACAGCATGATGAATAGAGGCCTGGCTAGGTGCGTAGAAGAAGCAGCGCAGAGAGTGCGGTTCGTACAGGACCCAACCATTGGGCTGTTTATGGAGGCAGAAAGTCTCCTTCACTCACACACATGCGATGTTTGAAGTTTAGGGCTCGTCCAGCCTTGTGCACACCAGTTCCTCAGGGAGGTCAGCATTATTGGAATCACAGCAGAAGAAATTACACGAGGCTTAAAAATTACGCATTTGTGGGTCCCGGGGGAATCAAAGAGGTCATTAATACCGCACGGAGGGAAAATAAAGCCTGGGAGCAGCAGCCGCGCGGCCAAGCTCGGTCCAGGCTGCTTGCCAGTCGGACCCCACAGGCTGTCTGTCCTCGGGAGGCAGAGCAACGACAAGTACGCCCTGGGAAAGGGATGGGAGGTCCACCTGCCAGTCACCTTGCAGTCCCCGCTCCTCTTGTCAGTCTAGCCCCTCCCCCCACGAGTCCATCATCCACGTGATCTGGGGATTGCAGTGGTCTGTGCAAGGGATGTCCCCAGAGCTTGGGCTGCCGCCTTGTAGGGCGACAGCATGAGGTGGTGAAGCCACAAAGACAGGGAGCGGGTGGATGGTACCTAGGGCGTGGGCTTCTGTCTGCGCGCCCCGATCCATTCTGTCTCCTGGGCCTGGGCTGGTTCCAGAAAGAATGGGTATTGTAATGAAGCGGGCAACCCCCAAGTCTCTCTTCCATGGCACCCTCTTCAGGGGTGCCCTCTGCCTGGATAACCATGCCGGAACTGACCGGAACTGTGGGCCTCTCTTCGGCAGAAAGTACGGCGTTGTGTGCATCTCATTAGCGCAACACACAGCGACCGGCCCAGGGCTTGATGCTTACAGTCTTTTTCATCCGTGGAAATCACGGGTGTTTTTGTTCTCCTTTAGCAGGTGGTGCTGTTCTTCCCAGGCAGGGCTGTAGCCCCGCCCAGGACCCAGCTCCACCTCTGTGATTAAGAAGCCTGCCCAGCTCTCTGAAGCCTGCTCGAGGGACGGTGACGGGAATCCCCACCCCGTCGTCTCTGAGACCATCAGTTTCATGTCACCTGCATCTCTTGGGCATTGTCATCTCTTTGACTGAAGTAAAATTTGCATTGTAATATCCCGAGTAACGTGCCCCGTTGCCATGAGGCTTCCTGCACGATCTCTGCGAAGGAGCTCTTCTGCTGTGCTTGTGAAGCATCGTCTGTTCACTCTGACTAGGAGCAGGCATAACTACAGACTGCGCCGATACCAGAGCCATCCAGGAACTTAGGGACTCCCGTGGCGAACTTGCTGAACCTTGTGCTGGCACATCTTGAGGACAAAGGCTCCAAACAAGAATATTGAGATTTACTCAGAGCTCTGTTTTCACTAGTGGCTTTTACAGGGCTCAGTTGTGTAAATTCCCATGTGTTGGCAGTGCCTGTTTTTGGAAAGGGGAAGGAGAGAAAAGCTGATGTGGGCTGTTGGGATGGCATGCAGAGCCCCACTGGTGCTGGAGCAGAGGTGGGCAGAGGCATCAGACAATCTCACAATTCTTAAAATCTATAGTTCAAATCTCTGTCTATGGAAAAGATCCAGAAGCAGTGGTCCCAGCCACAGCTGACCCATCAGGCACTCAGATTTTGATTTCTAAATACTGACCTCCATCAGAGGGAGAAAGCCACCATCCTCATCCCAAGGCTGGGCTCCACAATTTGAGTTTGGCCTCTGGGAGGAGGAAGTATCCATCCCAGCACATGGAGCCCCATGAGAGAGGCTGGCAAAAGAGCCTCCCATTGACCGAATCTGGGGGTCATTTGAGTGTATTCTCAAATAGGGATGAAAACAAGAAAATGAAGAAGTTCCTCTTTTATGGGATAGCGCCAGCTAATTAATAGGGAAGGAATGATAGAATTAAGAAGATAACTGTGTCATGGCCACCAGCACCGTAATCTGTTGAGGTGACAGAGTCATTGGAGGCAAGGAACAAGATACTGACATGTCACAGATCAGCCTCATAGACAGTCCAAAGGGAAGGGTGTGTGCTCAGAGGTAACTGAGTGTTAGGGTTTGTGTCTTGGTGCGCTCCACCCTGAAAGGCTCACGTAGTCATGGGTAGCTTCTTGAGCTTGTGATTAATTCTTGATCCAATGTGGGGATTAGGGGTGTAAGCGCTGCCCCCAGCCTGGGGTGGGTAATCTGTTACAACATAAGGAAGAGAGAGAGGCCTTGAAGCTGCCCGCAGCTGCTGCCCCTCCCTTCGCTTCTTGCTGTTTTCCATCTCCATGCACTGCTGCCCTCTGCCATGTGCCATTCTGCCCCGGAGCCAAACCTCTGTTAACTGTGCGCTGAATAAACCTTTTCTTCCTTCATTTTGGATGTTGTACATTTTGTCCCGGAAACAAGAGAAAAGTAACTGAGACAGAATTTGGTACCAGGAATAGGGTCATTGCTGGCTATATACCTGACCACGTTGATCAAGAGCCTTTGGGAAAGACTGATGGGAAAAGATAGGAAGAGTTTGGAGATGTTGCCTACAAGAGGAGCACTGGAATTCCTCTGGCTGTTCTGTATTGGAAGATTCTTGTCAGAGCTTAGAAGTCCAGAATGCTGACAGAAAGCCTACCTGAAGTGACCAGTCTGGGGAAGTTTCTGCTGGGAAGAAGGACTGCATTGACTGTTGTGTATCATGGCTTAGCAGAAAGTTTGTCTACACGTTGCTCATGTCCAGAGACATGAGCTTAAGACTGAGATTAGCCAGTGGTGGACTGGCTAGTCTGGAAGAAGAAATTTAAAGGCAGTCAAATGTTGAAGTAGTGGGATGGTTATTGTTGGGGTCTTTTAGTCAGATTTATGGTGAAAATCAGGAGCAAAGAACCCAGCAGGATGATTTAAAATGTCATGAGTTTGGCCAGAAAGGAAGCTCTGATAAAGTTGTGGATTACAAAGGTAGAGCTGCGAGGAGTTCCATCACCAAGGAGGACCAAGAGAATAGAAAAGAGGGCCTGAGGACATAACCCAACACTGTTAGCACTTCAGGTGAGATCTAGCGGAAGCCTAGAGGACTTTCTCTTTCTCCTCTGTGACAGTCTCCTACAGTCAGAGAGAGAAGCCGGGCCGTGGTGTGGGTTTTCTGCCATCTAGACCTCCCCAAAGGCATGCAGGATGAGAGGGCTTGGGTGGGTCTTGGGAACGGTTCTTGGGCGGGGAATCTGGGATGATGGGCCTTGCAGGAGGAGGCCCTGGAGGGCTGCTCAGGAGGTGCACTGCCTCAGCAACGGCTGGGCCCCATCCATCGCCCCTCCTGTCAGCAAGAACAGGCCCAGCCTTTCTCCAAGAGTCTGACCATGGGGGCTTTGTCTCAACACACAGCGCCTCAAGCTTTTAATCCCAAGCACCCTATCGTTGCATCTCAGACTGCCTCCGGTTCCCAGCTTAGACAACACAGCAGGTCCAGAGGACCAGGTTGCTGGGTTGGCGGATATGTGCCAATGACTGCCCCTGGTGCCAGGAGAGGGCTGGGGAAAGCACGGCCAGCTGCAGTGTCCTCTGAGGTCCTCCCTGCCTGCACCCTGACAACCCTGGGCCCTTTGCTTGGGGAGACGGGAAGTGGCGGCCACCGAGCTCCCTGCACTCAGCCAAGTTTCCTTTCCTGGACTCTGTGTGGGCAGAAGAGAGGCGCAGCCTGGGCCCGGGCCTGGGTGGGCAGCAGCCATGCAGGGTCTCCAGGTCCATCTCATGCCCACCCCAGCTTTGTGCACCCCTTTGCCCTTCCTTGCGCCCAACCTGTGGTGTGGTCCCTCACAGCTGCCCCACGTCCAGGCTGGACCAGGACGCAGAGGGTACTTGGGTGATTCCCTGGTGCTCTGCCGCTGTGGCAATAAAAACAAAGCATTGTTATTTAAGGAGAAGCCATACTTCCTCTTGCCAGATGTTTATCTCCTCAGAAAGGCACCATCGTAACACAGCCCAGCCATGGTGCTGTCCCCGTCCTGGGGCAGCAGCAGCAGATCTGCACCTGGACAGCACTGACCACCAAGGCAATGCACCCAAAAGATGGGATGAGGAGTCTGGGGCACACCTCCAAGGCCAGAGGGAGCCAGAAAGGGGGAGCAAGGTGGAACGGGACTTCAATAATTGACAGGAGCCTTACCAGCCGCATTAAGCCACGCTGGAAGAAGAAGGGCGCTGGGAAGTGTGGGGACCCAGAGGTGCTCACCTGCAGGGCTCGGGCTGGCTCTGCACGGATGAGGGCTTGACTAGCAACCTCCAAGTAGGGTGCCCTGAGCGTTTACCCCACAGCGTCCGGTGAGCACCCGCAGCCGCCTGACTCAGGAACTCGCAGGCCAAAGCTTCCTCTGTGCCTCACACAGCTGCCGGCAACAGAGGCGCTGCACGCGTCCCACCCTGCTGCCCTCCTGCGCCTTCAGCACCCGACGTCCCCAGCTCGAGTCCAGACACCAGCCACTAGGAGCCTTGCTAAGGCACAGCAGGTCTCTAAGAGACTGGGCAGTCAGGGGAATGAGAACAGTCAGCTTTTGAAAACCAGAAGGAGGCTGCAGAGAACAGCCCAAGCCAGGGTGCCAGACGCTTGATGGTGGCCAGCACAGTTGCCCTGCAGAACCGTGTCCCCAGCACCCAGCAAAGGTGGGTGCTGCACAATTACTGTAAAAGAATGGCTGGTGCTGCTCCTAGTTCTTTCGGGCACGACTCGATTTTGCTTTGCTCCTGTGTTTCTTCTCCCGTGTGTTTTCACTCACTGGCAGCACAAATAAAACGTTCAACGAATGCCGGTTCCTTTGGCAGATGGATGGCTAACAGGCTCCGCATTGGGGGCTGAAAATGGGCTGGGAAGCAGGCCGCGCATGGGGACACAGGAGAAAAGCGCTTTATGAACACATGAGGCGCAGATGGCACCATGGCCCTGCCCTAACGCGGGCACAGTGGCCTCAAGACAGCTCCTGGGCCCGTGTGGGCCTCACAGCCTGCCCTGGCCGGGCAGAGGCAGAGCAGCCCGAGGGCTGCACTCTTGGTGTTATCCGATCCAGAGCTGCCTTTGCTCTGGTCCCCACGGGGCTTTGTTGGAGGCAAAATACAAAATGAAGCACCTGGCAGGTGTGAGCCAATTATTAAATGTCAGCTCTGGGAAGCTAACACCTATAGATAAAAAAAGAAACAATCAAATAGATCCTAGGGGTAAACGTAAAATAGGAGGCCGTGGCACTTGTAGATCAAGCCGAAGAGGAGAGCCAGGGTCTAGGAGAGGCAGAAGTCTCACGGCCCATGCCTGAGGCCAAGCCAGCAAGGGGAGGGGACAGAGCAGACCTCATAAAAATCAAGCAGAGCTGCTCTGGCAAGACCGTGTTAGGAAACTAAAAGAAAAGCTGAGAGCCGTGTGGTAGCAAAGGTCTGAGATCTCTGGGCTCAGGGGCCTCAGGCAGGAGAACCCCAAGGCTGAGTCTAGTTGGGGCAACTTAGTGAGACACTGTCAAAATAAAAAGTATAAATGGCTGAGGCTGTTGTTGAGTGTGAAGGCCCTGGGTTGAGGTCCCAGTACTGTAAAGACAAAGAAAAAAAAAACAAGAAAGTCTCCCTAAACGTGCATTGTACGACGCTTCAACACGACCCGAAACTAGGGAGAGCTGAAGTCTTTCCTCGCTGGTGAATGCTCAGGATGGCAGGCCCATACGTGGAGTACTACTCAGCACTGAAAAGGTGGCAGGTTGTAAATATGGCTATGGCTCTCTGAGGGTGGCGTGACATGGCTCTGTGATCCCAGAGGTGGCAGAGTCACACAGACAGGGAGCAGACCAGCAGTTGTCAGAGCTCAGTGACAGTGACAGGAAAAAAGCAGTAGAGGCCGTGAGCATTGTCTGAAGGTCGCCAAGATGGAACTGTGCCATCTTAACCTCAGTGGTCACATGAGTCTCCACCTGCAACAAAGTTGCACAGAAGTAAGGACACACGCATGCACACGCACAGGCACACACACACACACATATGCGTACCTGCATTCCACACAATACCCTTTGAAGCCCAGCACTCTGCGAAGCTGAGGAAGGACGAGGCCAAGTTCCCGCCCAGCCTTGACCACTTAGCAAAACCTTGACTCAAATAATATTTAAAAAAAAAATATCTGAAGGTCTACGTAGCTCCGTGTGAAGGGCTAGGGTCAACCCTAGTTTGGGTTTTCCTTTTTTCACAGAACTGCTGTAGCAAACGCCCTTACACGAGGCAGCATAGCAGACAAGAAATTATTCTTCTTTGGCTCCAGGGGCCAAAGCCTGCGGCTGAAGTGTCAGCTGGCCCGGCTGCCCCGGGAGCTCTGGGGAGGACCTGGCCTTCGCTGGCTCCTCATGGCTGAGGCCTTGCTCGAGTCCTGCCCCAGTGTCACACAGCTTGTTCCCAGTTACCTAGCCCTGGTCTCACTCAGGCTATGACCTTATTGTTAGGCCCTCCTGTAAGAAACTGTGGCAGGGTACACAGGGCCCTGCATTATATCATATGACTGTGTATGACCACATCATTAAGCCCACAGAAGAGCGTCTCCTTAAAGCAGCCACTGGTGTGGGGCAAGAGGGGGAGGGGGACCTCGCGGGAGCTTCCATCCGAGTGGCTGCAGGACAGAGGTGGCGTTTTGTGCTATATGACGAGAGAGGGGCAGACACAGAGCACGGGGGGTGGGGGTGAGGAGGGGGCCGTGGGGGGCGGGGCACAGGTCAGCATGGCTGCTGCAGGACTGGAGACTGAAGGTGCAGCTCACAGGTAGCTCGGAGCCCACTTTTGCAAGGTGGGAAGTTCTCCGTACGGCTGGAGAGAACCGCAGAAGTTGGTTTAGGACTAGAAGTTCCCCTGCCCAGAAGCCTCCAGCACTCAGAGGCGGGCCCTCGGAAGGTGACTGTCCTGGCCTGCGGCACTCCTGTGCGGGTTGGTCTGCAGATGGGCTCAGAGCTGAAGGTGCTTTGGGCGGGCGAGGCTAGGTGGGATTGGGTTGGTCCCTGGCAGACAGCTCGCCCTTCTGGGCTCCTCCTCCCCTCCTGCTCCCCTGCTCCCCTGCTGGCCGGCCCTTGTGGTTTTCCCGCCTTGCCCTGGCTGGGACTTCTGAAACCAGGAGCCTCCTTTACATTGTGCATGTCAGACACTGGGTCCCAGAGATAGGAAAGACACAAAGTCTAAGGCAAGCAGGGACAGTGCTGGGTGCAAGAGGCCAGCGGACACCTCCGGCCCATGCGCTCCCCACTGGTCTCCTCTGTCTCCTCTTGTTCAGTGAAGACCGAATCAGCCTTCTCAAAAACAAACCCAATTTCATTTGCTCAGCACTAATTGCAATCTCGGCCTGCAGAGCACAAGATCAAATAAGCTTGCAAACGTGCTCCACGGCTTTGCGCAAGGACCGCTGTCTCCAGAGCTTTAGCGCAGTGCCTCTGGGGCTTTGGACTCGCAGCACCTGTTAGGCAGGACGGTATGGGTGCTGGCAGCAGCCACGCCATTGGCTAGAAAAGGAGTGGGGTCCCTGGTACTGCACTCAGCATGGATGAGCCACCCAGGGTTGGGGCGTGTGCGCCCCATTTCCCAGCTCACAGCAGACCGTCCAAATGTGGGGTGCAGTGCCCTCCCACCTGTGGCACGTGCCCTAACCCCATGCTACTCCACTTTGATCCCTTTTCTGTGACTCCATTGTGAGCAAAGCGGGGCACATTTGGGTCCCTAGAATGTCAGGACTTACTGAACAGCGACCAATTCACAAGTTATGCCCACGTCATCTGTTCTAAGGCGTATTCCCGATTTCACTTGGCCGGGACTGTCGCAATGACAGGTTCTTTTACTCCATTCCAACTTTTATTACTAAGATCTGTAAGCCTGCAAGTCATATATGACACTACCTATAATGATATACAGGCAACAGGAGGCTAAGAAAGGGTTAAAGACAGCCCGAGGGTTGAAAATTTTCATCAGAATGCGGTTCGCGGGCATAATAATTACGCTCACTTGGGAAGCCGGTGCACGCGCTAGCATGTCCCCTCTTGGTCTCTTGGCCGTCTTTCCTCCCTCGCCCTCTCTTCTGTTCCCCAGGCCCCTTCCTATCTCTGCTGCGTCCGCCTCCCTTTTATTTTGTGGCGGCTCTTGAGGCCATGATCTTAAGTGAAATAGATCAGGCACAGAAGGCTAAATACCACACGGCTTCTCTCCCATGAGACCCAAAGGGTAAATAACTTGGAGAGCAAAATAAAATCAAAGTCCCAGGGCTCTAAAGTGGCACAGGGTGCACAGGTGCAGACACAGAGGGGTCCCCTGCAGGCGCTGCCTGTGGTAAGTGAGGGAGGGAGGCACAGGGCCCTCAGGAGGGTCCAGGTCCCAAGGGCAGGCAGTGTGCAGCGATTCCAGGCGGTGCTCTGGGGGCAGACTGAGGTTCTCTGCCTAGCAATGTTCCCAGGCAAGGAAGGCTCCAGGCCAGAGGCCAAGTGACAGGCTGGTGGTGCCACCTGCTCATGGTCTGAGGAGCTCCTCCTTTACAGGTCTCAGGTATGGGCAAGGGGTGTGTCTGGTGCATCAGACAGGCTGGTGTGCCCGCAGTCGCCGCGGTGATGTAGTGTGCCCATGCACCCAGGTGCTTCTAATTTTCTTTTTTTGAGGAATTTAGTATTGAACCTGGGGCATCTGCCCTGAGCTGCATCTCCAGCCCCTTTTGATTTCGAGACAGGGTCTTGCTGAGGTGCCCAGGCTGGGCCCCAAATTGATCCCGTCTTGCTTCAGCCTCCAACCCAGAAGAGTGCTGGGATCACAAAAGCCCACCCTCATACCTGTCTCAGGTGCTCCAGATTTAATTTGGTAAGTAAGTGGATATTTTGTTGGCTCAAATGAGTAACCTATCAGTTTGTACCTAAAGTCAGTCTCACTTCACCCTTGAACTCAAAATGGAGTCCCTCACGTTAACCATTGCTTTAGAAAATAGAGTCACCGAGGCTGGGCCCAGCCAGGAGGCCGCTTTTCTGTACAGCATGAGGTAACTCAGCGTAGGACAGAATCTGCTCTCCACGCCTCCTTAACAGCCTGGCCTTGTCTCCCGCTCGGGCCACGTGGTGAGTACATAACGTGTCTGTCTCCAGCCTCCATGTTCTAGTGCTGTAACTCCAACTGCAGGGAGAAACTACCTCCTGTTGTTGGCCTTCATCCCAGTGACCCCCCCGCAAAAAAAAAAAACCCTGCTCCCCGGGGGCTGGGTAGCGTGTCCAGTGTGGCCAGAGGATGGGGTCACCTCGCAGAAGCACTGTGCGAAAGACAATTTAAAGAGCCCCTTGGAGCAGACATCCAAAAAACGAATCTCCTGCAACAGTCTGTGAAGCCCTCGCGTTTGATGCAGTATGCTCATTACTGCTGTAGAACTGACCACATTTTCCTTTCAAAAAGGGAGTCTCGGCTTACCAGCTATCGCATTTCACAGTTATTTTCAACAAAAGCTCAAACAAACACATGAGCTGAATTTCACGTATTCAGAAAATTAAACTAGCCAAAGCAGTGGCTCCCGAAGCCTTCTGAGAATCGGCTTCCTTTCCTCACAGGCCCAGATCCGAGCCCCCGGAAGAGGCACGCATCCGTGCGTTCATGGCAGTTTCGCCCTCCGATCTCTGCCGCTTTCTGAAATCATTATTTATTATGCTGCTAACAGCAGCTTATCCGGAGATTGTCTGTGGTGGAATAATGCCACAGCACAAGGCCATTTTCCCTTGATAGCGAAGGACCCTTGTTGCTTAGGGAATGACAATTGCTGACGCCCTCATGAGCAGAGGAGATGATTTAGCTCCTTTGTTGCTGGCCAGGAGGCCCGGCTGGCTCAGGGCTTGGCCTCAGAAGGTCAGAAGCCGCAGGGAGAACTGGGAGAAGAGGCCTATGGTATCAAAGTCAAGGCTGTGTGATCCAGGACAGGAATAGAGATGTTTCTTCCTTCTGTTGTATAAAAATCCCTGGGAGAAGGATTTCCCTCTTGGAAGAGCGTCTACGGGCACAGACACCACACCTGCGTGTGCAGAATAAATAAATGGCATCTGCTTCCTAGATTTGGGATTTGTTGATTTAATCCCACAGGCTGGCCTCCTGGTGATGTTTCATCAGTCAAGAGCAGAGAAACAAAGGCACTGTATATTCTTTAATCCTGGAATTTTAAAAACATCAAAGGGGATCAAGAAGTTTCTAGAAGCTCTTTGTTTCTAAACCATGGGCAGGTCCCAGGACATCTGCCATTGAAGAAGGTCAAAGGTCAGCCAGGGAGGAGGGGGTCCCAGAAGCCAGTGCGGTGAGTGAGGGTTTTTTTCCTATGCAGTGGGGCCTGTGGACGTGTGGAGGGAGAGGGCTTGATGATCAGCAGCCGGTAACCTCCAGCCATATCTCTCCTTTGAAGGCAAGGGAACTAAGGGGTGTAGAAGAAAGCACATTCCAAGCATGCCGCTTCTGGCTGAGAATAAATAGATTCCGTGAAGCCAGGTTCAAAGATAATCTGCGTCACATCCGGGTGAGATATTATAAAGTAGCTGGGAAATATCTAAAGGTCAAACCAGAGGTCTGTTGTTTCTTTTTTTTTTTTTTCCGTCCCAGAAAATAAAGCACAGGATTGAACCAACAAGAATTCCAGGGAAGCAGCCCTGCAAGGGAACAGTGTGGGGGCAGTTTTAGTGTGTGCTGCTGGCCCCTGCCGCTGCCCCTCTGGCCCTTACCCCAGGAGCGTCATGCGTCAAGCAGTGGTCAGCTCTGCTGGGTTTTTGTTATGCAGGGAAGGTGCTGTTTGGTCACTCGGGATGCATAGTCACATTGCGTGAGACTCTGGGCTCCACAGCCGGGCCGGAGCTGGGGTCAGTGGAGGGCCATGTGGCTGGGCTGAGGAAAGCCTCTGGAGCCAGGAGTGGCTCTGTGTGGGGAGCTTCCAAGTGACAGCAGATGGGAGAGAAGTGCCAGGAAGGGGCACTCCCTGCTGCGTGAGCTCGGGCAGCAGCACCGTGCGTGGGCCGCTGGCCAGCGTTTGTCTGGGTCTCGCATCTTCCGCTCTTCCCTACTTGTCACTTAGCTCAAGGTTTTGGAGGGCCACTGCCACCAGGCTGTGCCCAGCCCTGTCTGCAGAGCGGGTGGCCTGAGGCCAGCCCCACCTGTCGCTCAGGTTGTCAGCACAGTGAGCCTGGGCGCGGCTGCCCTGCCTCCTCTGAGCTTGATCATTCCATCCGGGCTGCAGAGTTCCCTTCGTACCTGTAGCTACGAAGCCCTGCCCCCTCAGCTGCTGCCCTTCAGAAGGTGTCCAGGAGGGGCTCTGACTTTAGCCCTCTGGACCCTTGGATATGAGCCTCCAGCCAGCCGCAGCAGGCGTGGGGCATCCTGGGATGCATTTGTCTCCCCCGCTGAGCAGCCCAAACAGGCTATAACCAGGGTGGCCGGCTTGCTGAGCTGCTCTGAGAAAGCTACCTGGGCCCTCTGCGCCTGCTGCCACCCATTTGCGTGAGAAGGGCTCGTGCTTAGCCCATAGTTTCCCGCCGGAGACTTGAGCCCCAAGACTTGGGCCGTGAGATTTTCCCCATAAAGATGCTTGAGGCCCCTTCATTCACCCCGGAACACGCCGTCGCCATGCCTGGCATGGGCCCCCATCCAGGATAGGCGAGGCCCACGGGTTCAAAGCCCTCCTGGGCCACAGGCAGCTGAGCAGGCGAGGGGAAGGCTGGCCGTCATGGAGGTACCTGGTGTGCCTCAGAACCTTAGGTCCTCAGACACGGGCTGAACACAGAAAAACAAAAGCGGGTCCCTCGCCGGGCTCACCACCTCGCCTGGACCTCCAGGTGCCCTCAGACCCGTGCTCCTTTCCCCGCTGGGAGCTTGGGGCCTTCTCTAGGGTTGCTGCCCTTCCGAGGAGGGCTGTGTGAGTGTGTGCACATTTTGTGCATATGTGGTGTGTTACTCTGCAAGGATGTGAATGTGTGCCTGTGCGTACATATGTGTGCAGAAGTGTGAGTGTGTGCCCATGCAGAGATGTGTGAATGTGTACAACTGCATGTGTGTTGCAAGTATGTGTGTGTGTGGCTACAAAAGGCGTTATACAAAATAGAGTGGATGTTCAAGTCTCAAAGATTTATTACCATAAAGGACATTGCTACACGTCCTCCTCAGACCCCCACTTCGCTTGGTAAACACTGTTCCCCCGCCCTTGCCACTTTCAGCAGCAGTTCTGGAAGTCTTCTTTCCTCAGAGTCATTGAAAGGCATGACCACAGGACGGTGATCCAGCTGCCGGGCACCATCCAGCAGAAAGGAAGATCCATGACCTGCCTCGGCGCCCTCATGCTCTACACTCAGAGCACGCGCTGTTGTGGGGCTTCTGGCTCTCCCCACACAGGACCCCAAAAAGCAAAGGTTTTGAATCAGGTCAGGATATGGAGGCCATCAGGACCAGGCAGCTAAAGACACCTCCCTCCCCCATGGCCCATCATGGGAGGGGACCCATGTAGAATGCTCTCTGTGTGGCCAGAGGCATCACTTCTGCCCTGAGGGACACAGGCAGAACGCAGCCGACGGTGCCGCCCCTGGCCAGCTGGAAGTCAGCCAGAGCCTAGTGTGTTCTTCACAGAAACTCTGGGTTGGGTGTGCCTGCCTGCTGTCCTCTTTCTCGGTCCCTAATTTCCCCCTTCTTTTTGCAGCACTGCTCAGCAAACTCAGGCCCTCGCTCATGCTGGACAAGCGCCTACCATGGAGGCCACATCCCAGTCACTGCCTGTCTCCCTTTCTTAGGGGTTGCGTGTCCAAAGACCTTCCTCACCCGTGAGTCACAGGGTTCTCACTACCGGGTCGTTCACGCTCTTGTCTGGCTTTTCTTCCTTGAAGCATCTTGTGAAAGATCCTCTCAGGGGCGTACACTCAGGAAGTGTACGGATGGCAGCCCAGCACACGCCAGCTCAGCTCTGAGACCCCAAGCTCCACAGCGGCAGGCCTCCCCGCCGCCCCCATTATGGCACTCCCGTTTAACCTCAGGACTTCAGGAGAGACCCTGGGCCCCCGAGGCGTGATGGTACTGACTTTGGCCCCACTGATAGCTGGAACAAGGGGTGAAATGCTTTTCTACACTGCATTCTCAGTCTGTGGGTTGGAGGTGGGGGTGTGCTGTGGAGCCCCTGCCTCAGAATTCCCAGGGGACCTAAGGAAACCCAGGAATTTGTATGTGCAATGAATGCCGTGATTTCTGAGTAAGATTTGTACAGAGAGCTGATGAGACAATTAGACAGCCCTCCCCCTCCCCCAGAGGCTGCCGTTTTTTATAGCTGTGAACAGCTTTCAATTCCAAATAGCAGTCAGAGTGGGTGGGTGGCAAAGGGTGATTGTCAGCGGGGAGGTGTGGTCACCATGGAGAAAGCCACATGCAATAAAGGAAGCTCTAATGGGCAGAAGGGGCCCCGTGGAGTCAGTCAAAGACGCAGAAGGTAAAGAGGTGAAAAGAGGTCTGCCTGCACCCCCACACCCTTCTGGGGACCCTCCTCCCTTCCCAGGGCAGCTGTGACCACTGGAATCTGTTTAGGAGAAAAAGACTTGAAAATGGAGAGAAATCCACGGGGCTTGGTTGCCTCGGAAAGAACTGCTTATTTATTTTTAATCATCTGTAGCGAGGAGGATCCTGGCGCAGTGGCACACATCCGTCATCTGGAGACTCAGGAGATTGAAGCATAAAGGGCACATTTGGGGCCAGCCTGGGCCATCTAGGGGCAGACACCCCATCTCAATATAAAGGAGAAAGCTCTGGGCTGCAGCTCCATCTGGGTTTGAACCCTGACACCATGGTAACATTAATAACAGTAATAGTAATGCCCTGAGCCTTCCTCTAACCCCTGGCACAGACAGAATGCCCCCAGTGGCCTCGACCCAGCCTCTAGGATCTGTCATTATGGGATGTTTCCCATCAAAGGGATTTTGCTAGTGAGGTTGAGATTATGGACCTTAAAACACAGTGTCATCATGGGTCCCATGGGTGAGCCCAGGGCTTGCTTTCTTTCTTTCTTTCTTTGTTTCTTTCTTTCTTTCAAGGTCTACAGGATCTTACTACGTAGATCAGACTCATGGCAATCCTCCTGTTTTCAGCCTCCCAAGCTCTGAGATTATAGGTGTGTGCCACCATGCCCAGTCTCAATCACTGTCTCAGCGTGCCCCAGAGTGGGGCCAGTGTGGCAGGCTGGGATCGAACCCAGGCCCCTGTGCTTTAGTTCACTGAACTATCTGGCTGGCCCCACTTTAGCCTTTAAAGCCAAGAGCTTTCTCCAGTTGAGCCCCAAGACGCCACAGCCCAGAAAGGGTTGAATGCAAGAAGGATGTTGTCTGCTTCTGTGGGAGGGAGTCCCCAGAGAAGGGACATGGGCAGCTGCAAAGAGAGGAGCTGGCTCCAGCCAAGGCCCCCGGCTCCTCTCCACCTCAGGGTGCGTGTGCTCACATCCCGTGGGCTCACAGAGCCCCGCTGCCACCTGACCTCTTCTCAATGCAGCTGTCATCCCACTACTGACCTGTGAGTAAGCAGCATAGATAGGTCTGTGCAGATTTGTTGTGACATCACTGGAGACCCGAGGCAGGCTGTCTCGGTGCACACCTCTGGAGAATCCTATTGAAACCTGCCACACATAATCCAGAGGGGGCCCATCTGCCAGTGTGGGTTGTCACCTGGCCAGGCCGTCCCTCCAGGGCAGATCAGCCTGTCTGTGAACCCTGACACTGAATCTTATCTTGGCTATTTTCTCTTCATGAAGTCAAAATCTTTTCCTGTGGCTTCTTCTGTCATAAGCCTGTCACCGGCCTCATTACTCTTCCCGTTGCCATTACACAGCAAGACGGCATGCAACTGGGTGGCTGATCTGATAATGGACAGAGGTGGCCACGAGGCGAGTAACAGGTTGCTAGGATAGTCACTGCAGATACCCTGGGCAGCAGCTGATCCGCACCGTGGATGAGACGGCGTGGGAAGGTGTGAGAAGGAGTTCCTGGGCCATTTCTAGTGGAGGGACGAGGATGACAGGAGGGGGCCATCAGATTGGGTGCCCCCATGACACCAGATCTACAGCACAAGCGTTATTTCTGTGTTGGCAGCTCAGACAAATTGAGTGTGTGTGTGTGTGTGTGTGTGTGTGTGTGTGTGTGTGTGTGTGTGTGTGACTTAACTCCGGAAGCAACCTCTACCCTCGTGGACCACGGTCTTGGTCCTGCTGGTTTGCGGCTGTTCTTGTCTTTCTCTGACTCTCCCGCTCATGTTCAGGGGGGTCACTAGGTTGCTGAGAGGATGGATTTCAGATCTGAGTTTTCGTTCCAGCTGGGTCATTTAACCCAGTCTTTGAGTCTGACTGATGGACACGTAAAAGAAGGGGATAATGCAGCCACCACCCGTGCGTTTGCACTTTTCTTTCTGAGGTTTGTTACCCTTGTTTTGCCAGAGGTTTGAAAATGAAAAAAATCAGAAATAATCAATTCCCACATTTTAGGGAGCCAGGCATGGCGGTGCATTCTGCAACCCCAGCATTCGGGGACTAAGATGAGGGGCTCATCATAGACTCAAGGACCACCTGGAATGTTTAGGAAGATTCCCCCTCAAAATGCAATCAACAGAATAAAAGCTGCCTGGCGTTCCTAATCATGGGATGAAATCCACACCTTCCCACGCCGTCTCACCCACGGTGCGGATCAGCTGCTGCCCAGGGTATCTGCAGTGCATATCCTAGCAACCCGTTACTCACCTCGTGGCCATCTCTGTCCATTATCAGATCAGCCACCCAGTTGCGTGCCGTCTTGCTGTGTAATGGCAACGGGAAGAGTAATGAGGCCGGTGACAGCAGAAGCCACAGGAAAAGATTTTGACTTCATGAAGAGAAAATAGCCAAGATAAGATTCAGTGTCAGGGTTTCAGGCTCCCACGAGGGGACTTGGATGTGCCCCCTGAGTATAAAGGGGGGCTGCTGGCACAGGACTGTGTGAGGGACCCAAAGGATGTGTGTTTGGGAAGTGCAGTGCTCAGAAGGAGGTAGAGGTTGGCACTTGGGGTGGTTATTATTCTTGTGGCATCGGTGCCCTTCTGTCCTGTGGAGGGGGATTCTTTGTGGACCCCGGGCTCTCTCTCTCTGCCCTTCTTCCTTCCCACAACCTAAGAGCCCAAACGGCCCAGAACTTCCTTAGCTCTCCCAGAATGAACATGCTTGGGACCGGGGTTTAGAACCTCAGATCTGGGTCCAGCTCTACAGGTCACCCCGTCTTCCAATTACAGCAAAAAATCTTAAAATGTTTCATCTTTCTGGGGATGCCAGGAGAAGGGCCAGCCTGGGCTTGAGTGTCAGACTGGGAGCCTCCAGGCGGGTGTCCACCTCCTGAGCAGCCGGGCCCACCGGGGGCTGGGTGCCACAGGTATCTCATGGGCCCTCTCTTGCAGTGAGCCGCGGAAAGTTTCATGGAAGTGTCAGGCAGCTGGCTCCTCAGTGGTGGAGGAGGGCCAGGACTTAGGCAGGTCGAACACTGGGCGGTGACCTTCTCTGTTCTCCTCTGCTGCTCAGACCACTGCAGGCTTGGGTCTGGAACAGGACCCAGGAACTACCCGGACCCAGTCGTGGTCAGAAGTGGAGTCAGAGCCTCTGACTGGGAGGTGAGCACCACTGCCAGCCCCAGAGGCCTGGACGTCTGCTCTAGGGGTCGCTATCACGCTAGGCCCCACTCAATGCTTCTCCACAACTCCATAGCCTTGAGATCAAGGGCTGTGTGCCCGATGAGAAGGCACTCGGGTCGGGTGACTTCAGCCATCAGAGAAGGCTCTGCACCCTGAGGAGGGAGTCAGGAGTCAGATTCCTCCCTGCAGGTAGCCTGGGTGCCACGGGTTCTACACCACCGAGGGTCGTTTCCCCGAACTTCTTGTTAGCGGTTCCCCAAAATACCACGCCAGCGACTCCTCAGGGCTCCTATGCCTGGTGCCTGAGGATGACTTGTCACCGTGAGCCCTACATCCCCCTTTTAAACTGTGTCTAAGGCAGTCCAGAGGGACGAGATGAAGCCAGCCGCTTGCGTATTTCTGTGAATCTTGCCGTTACCCTCAGGCATCTTGCAAACCACACAATCAGTAATAATTCAATGATGCAATTCAAACATTTTTGTATTATTTTATGCTACAATGATAATCCCTTTCATGCACTTGCACTGCAGTGTTTAAGCACGACACATAAATTCCTGGCAGCCTCAGCTGCCGAGAATTCTTCTAAAGCCTTTGCTAACAACTGTGCGTTGCCTCGGTTTTAGCAAATAGAAGCTTCTTCAAAACAAAACTCAGAAAAAGCAATCAGAGAACCTAAGTGACTCAAGAAGTTCTAACTTGTTACTATAATCAACAGCATGCAAATTTTATGAAAATATTGACTGTAGCAATAGAAGTAGTATTTTCTGCTGAAATGAAGAAAAGACAAAAATTATGAATAATATATAACATGAATTATGTATGTTGCTTTTTAATGACTGATTCCAATAGCATAGCCAATCCACAGAGATTCAGGCATGCCCGATAATGATTAAATTTAGATGTCTTTTGACATTTTACCAACTTCCTGTCATTTAAAATAATATGACCATGCTCATTGCCCGAGTGTTGCTGCGAAGGCTTGTTTTTTTTCCAAGGTAGCAAGACAGAACACGGGTGTTAGCTGACTCAGCCTGAGCGCTGTAAATGCCCATGTGCGTACTGCAGCTGTGTACACCCCATCCAGCCACTCGGGGGATCCTCTTTGTAGCCTCACTCCAGGGCCCATGAGTGCTAGGAAGGCGTCCAGTTACTGACCTTCTGATGTGAAACTCGGTCAGCAGGTGCCGCTCAGGTTTATAGGAACATCAGCTTAAATCTTCTGGTTCATCCAAACGTTAGGTTGGAGGAACTGTCTCTGGAGGGGCCAGCCTGACCCGGGCACAAGGAGGCCCAGGCAGGCCAGCCAGACACTTCAGGAATGACTAACAATGTCAGAATGCAGGGGTTCAACCCACCAAGTATCCCAGAGGGGTGAGGGTGACCAGAGCTTCGCTGGAGGAGCTGGCGTTGGGTTTCAGAGTTCCCAAGCCAACTTCTGGGACGGCCTGTCCCCTCTGGAGCAGCAAGGTGCAATCTCGGCACACGTCGCATCTCCGGGGCTTCACCCAATTCACGGGGACCTGTCTCTGCACAACTCTGACTCCCGCTCTGCTGGGGCAGCAGCCCTTCCTGAAATAGTCTCCACTCAAAAGCACTCGCCGCCAGTAGGGGGTCCTCAAAAAATTGAAAACGCAGCTGCCTGTGGTTCAGCAAGTCCACCTCTGGGCAAACACCAGAAGCACTGACAGCAGGAGGGAGGGACGGCAGTGAGGCGCCATGCTCAACGCGGCGCTACTACAAAGGCGGAAACTTGGAGCCTGCTAAGCACGTGGCTAGCAAAATGTAGCATGCGCCGTGGCCCTTGCTCAGAAAAAGGGAAGACAACGTGGCATGTGCTGTGACACTCAGGGACACTGGAGGTCAGCCACTGGCACTCAGTAAGAAAACAGTGGTCCCACGTGTGGGTGAAAACGCTGGAATTTAGCCATCAATTTCTGCTGTGCGCCTTGACATTTCCTTTCCGGAAATGCACTTACTACAAGTGGGGAACTTGTTATTTCAGCAGAGCTATTCCAAGATCCTAGAATTTTTTTTCTGACCTTTCCTCTGGAGATGTACTTAATGCTACTGAACCCAGCAGTCAAAAGTGGTTAAGAGGGTGAACTGTGTTGTGCCTGCTTTTCTACAATAAAAACAAAACCACGCCTGCCGCTACTCGCTCCCACGTGTGCTCACTACAGGACCTTTCTAAGGGACCCTGGGGGCAGGTGCTGGGCCAGGGCAACCCAGGACCCTGCTGCAGCGGCTGGGACTAGGAGAGGGCCCACCCTGGAGCAAGCCAGAGGCCCCGCAACCCCGCACCCGGGTGGATGCCTCTCTCCAGGACCTGCAAGGAGTCTCAAGGACATCTCAGGCCTTCAGCCTGGTGTAATTTAAAAATTAGAGGAGCGTGGAACCTGAGGTGCAAAGAGGATGCCCGTGTCACTGGGATGGACGACTGCTGTCTCCAGTGGACACCGGGAGGAAGCTGCTGCCAGCAGCGGGAGCCCACGGTGAGTCCCAGCCTCCACTACAGAGGCCGCTGGTGCCTGGTGCATTGTTTCATTTGCAAGGGGCATATGGGCACTGCCCATTGGGCTGTCTACTGTCCAGTGAGCAGTCCTCAGGTTGCCATAGGGGAGTGCTGGCCAGCAAGGCCGATGGGAAAGAAGGGACCACACCATGGGTCACGTGTCCCTTGGATACCAGGGCCCCAAAGAGGGCGCTCAGGCCCCGAAACTCTCCCTGTTGACTGTAGGTAGCGTAGCGTCTGTGCTCCCCGCTTCTTCATAGAAAGGCGTCTTGGGAAGGAGTTAGCATTTTGGTGTAGATTTGTAATCTTAATAGAAACCAAAATGGCCTTTTATTCCCTGGAGCTGGCAGGGTCTTTATGATTTGCAGGATACAGATGCAAATGAATTCTCTGCACTCCCTGGCAATAGACAAGTGAGGAACACTACCGCTGCGATGGCCTAACGCTGCACCCCAGAAGATGCTTCGCGCAGGCACCCTCGCGCCCTTCCACCGTCCTTTATCGACTTGCCCGGAAGCTGGAAAATTACGAAAATTCACACGGAGGAGGTGGGATGCACTAAGTGATAAGGCATTAGAAACAGACGCGCCTCGAGCAGGGGCTCATTTTGCCAGTTTCGGGGGGCAGGGGGGCTGGGTTGCAGTCAGACACCATCAACTCGTTGCTCTAAAAGCAATGTTTTTTGAGTGACTCTGAGCCGAGCAGAAGTCCCTGCACCGTGGGCCTGTGTCCCTGCAGCCTGCAGGAGATCGGAAGAGGAAGATGGAGGTCCCCGGGAGAGGGGGGATCCCGACGCCTAGGGCTTTGCTGGAGACAGCAGCACCAGCTCCAGCTGGACTCCCAACCCGCCACACCTTAGCCCCCCTCTCTCTGTCTGTTTCTCTCTCCTTCCTCCTCTCTCCCTCCTCCTCTCTCCCTCCCCCCACAATATGTCTATATTTATCACCTACCTGATATAGGGCGATTACTCATTGCAGAACTCCCTGGGATACTTCGAATTCCATGGGTGCCCAGGATCTTGTGCACACCGGGCTCACAGCTGTATGTGAGCCTCACACATCCTGCCGGTAAGGTACCTTAGGTCAGCTCTAGATCACGTCTAAGACCTAATATTGTGTCATGCTGGGTACAGGGATGCTGTGCTAGGTCAGTCAGTGCCCGACGGCAAGAAAACAGGGTGCCCACATGCAGGAAGGATTTGGCACGCTTCCCCGAATATTTTCTTGATTGTTAGAATCTGAGAATACAGAGGACCAAATAGACTATATATGCATACCTTATTATACACATATGTATTATATGTCTCTGTGTATGCATATGTGTGTATGTATACATTATATACACATATGTTCTGCGTACACGTATGTATCAGTGCATGCATACATGTATGTATTATATATACTGTATGTATAAATGTGTGTATATAGTGTGTCTATAAGCATATATATCGTATATGCATGCACATGGGGCATGTGTGCATGTGTCTATGTGTCTAGCATCATATATGCATCCTATATATGTAAATGAGGTTGTCTGCATATGTACATCACATGCACGTATGTATCGGTCCTATTATCATAGACAGCTAAGTCAGTCAGAAATATCATGGCCGTCAGACAGGGCTGGGCCCTTGAGAGGTCAGTGCCGAGTCAAGTGTGGCTACCGGTGCGTTCACAGGAGGCCAGACTGCAAGAAAAAAGAAGCCAGGCCTGGAGGGCCACTGCAAGCCCAGCACTTGGGAGGTTGAGGCGGGAGGATGCCAGCAAGCTCCAGGCCAGCTGGGGCTGTACAGCTATATAGTTAGACAGGAAGACGAGAGAGAGAGAGAGAGAGAGAGAGAGAGAGA
>PVJA010034551.1:10240-22430 GCA_004027025.1 Myocastor coypus | reverse complement strand
CTCTCACCGATCCTCCTGCCTCAGCCTCCCGAGTGCTGGGATTACAGGCGTGCGCCACCACGCCCGGCAAACTTTCTTTTTATAAATATTCGTTTTTTATAAATTTCAAATATGCCACTATAAGAATTATAGGCAGTAAACAATATGAATTAAGCATGTTAAACCTGGGATTAAGACAATGATGGTGGTAAGTGAATCAAAATATTTTAATGATTACATAATTTGTCACTTGGAGAATAGGATTTGTAGCACAGATGAAGATTGTTCTGTTATTATTCTTTCTCTGTTTTTAATTGAACATCATCTTTGAGAATATGAGCCTGCCACAATAAATAAAATCTGAGCTCTGATAAAATTTTTATTTCATAGATAAAGATTCATTATGTACCCTATTTCACATTAACATTAAAGGAAGACAAATGATTAGCAGTGAATTAATAAACTTTCTGCCTATTACTAACATATATTCTGCTCAGAATTTTATTATTTATTTATTTATTATTTATTTATTTATTTATTTTTCCCTTGTTTCAGAACCTTTGTTTGTTTATTCACTCATTTTTATGGCCGGCTCAGCCCACCCCGAGGGCAGGGGTGGTGCAGCATGTAGTGCCGGGGATTGAACCGCGGTCCCTAAAGCCGCCCAAGCTTTCCCAAGCAGGCGCTTTAGACCACTGAACCATCCCGCCAGGCCCCGTGCTCAGAATTTTTTTTTTTTTTTTTCTTGTTTCAGAACCTTTGTTTATTCACTCATTTTTATGGCCGGCTCAGCCCGCCCCGACGGCAGGGCTGGCGCAGCCTATGGTGCCAGGGATCGAACCGCGGTCCCTGCAGCCGCCCAAGCTTTCCCAAGCAGGCGCTTTAGACCACTGAGCCATCCCGCCGGACCCCAGTGCTCAGAATTTTAAATGCCTTGTAATTTTTGTTTTCTCTGCTATTAAACTTTAAAAATAATTGGCCAAAAATTAGTAAATCTATTTGACCTAAAGAGGGATTCATTTTTCTTCTTCAGAGGATAGCTACCTAAATGCTTACTTTATGGTAATAGTTTAATATATGTTTTAAGTAATATATATATACATGTATATATATAGTGAATCTAAAAATGAATTAATTACATATCCACCATATCTCATTGTTTTGTCTTTGCTGAAATTATTTGTAGGACTTTCAGATTTATTCCAGTATGTATAAGCTATCCATGTACCTAAGTCTGAACAAACTAGACAACCCTAAAATGATAAGCAGTAGATTCTACTCAGAAACTAATACAACACTAAATGATATACCTCAGTGTAGAACTGAACTCAATTTTGTACACCATGAGGCCAAGGAGTACAAAGAACAGAACAGGGGTTGGAGGAAGGGGAACCATGCATGAATAAACAGAGAATCTTCAAAGTGAAAAAAAGGATTTCTGGCTAAGCTAATTAAAAAAACTTTTCATTAAGAGGAGACCAGACTGATCTCACATCATTCATTGCAAGGAAAAGAATGACAAACTTTTTTCAGGAAGGGAGCTGATCAGGGATGCTGAATGTGTCCATTCTAATAAATCAATTTAGCCAAAATTAGGTTATGCAATAACAAACACAGAAGTCCCAAGGTGAAGATCTATTTGAGAAGAGCATTCAGAGGATACTAACTAAAGCTTAGTCAAGAAGCAAATCTTCGTCATAGATCGTACTGACAGTTTACTGTAAACCAGCAGATCTGTCTTAGTTGCTCTTCCCATTGCTGGGACAAATACTCAACACTCAAAATGAGGGAAGGAAAGGCTTATTTAGCTCACAGTTACTGAAGGCTTCAGTCCATATTCAGCTGGCTTCTAGGCAGAGAGGCACAAGGCAGTGGGCAAGAGCAAGAGCAAAGGGAGGTAGCAGCAGTTCCAGCAGCTAACTTCTCCTCTTTCCTTACATTGAAATGTAAATCACCTGCCCCAGGGGATGTGCAGCACCCACTTCCACAATAATCAATTACAAATTCCAGAGGCCACTCCACCCCCTGACTTCATGAGGCTTTGAGGGGGACACCCACAAACCAAAACAAGGGGTTCACAGTAGGGAGTACTACTATGCCCCCACTGGGATATTTCACAATACCTGAAGTAGTTTTAGTTGTTGCAAACTAAGTAAATGTTTCTCATATCATATTATATGGTAAAGATCAATTATGCCACTAAATTTCCTATGCTATACAGAATGTTTCTTTACAACAAATAAATATCTATTTTGAAATGTCCATCGTGCTGAAGTTAATAAAGTAATTAACATGTATGTTCCTTTTCATATTTTTGTATATGTTTGATAAGAAATAAATTTGCCAAATTTAATACATCAATATTTAAATAAGGTCAGCCATTTACTATTGATAAATAATAGCTTCTAAATGCTATAGTACATTTTGCTGAAGATTAGCTATTTATTCACTTAATTCATTATTTTGTTGTCTTCTTATAAAATCTTTTTTCCTGATGAAGTATTTCTTATATTTATTAATTATGGATCACATTATGTGCCATAAAAGAGACCTTAGCATGAGTGACATTTATTTTCTCATTTGTTTCTTTGTTTTTATTTTTTGTTTTCTGAGAAAGGATTTAACTATATAGCCCAGACTGGCTTCCAGCACTAACTGATGCTACCTCAGCCTCTTCAATGCTAGGGTTACAAACATGTGTCAATGTACCCAGTTAAAGTTGACATTTGTTACACTTCTACTCCTTCAAAGTAAGTGATCTAATAAAGAGGGTGTTTCCACATCATTCATGGAGCTATGCCCACATCCAAAGTGGTTGTTCTCCTCCTTTTCACTTCCAGCCAGCTGAAAGCAGAGAAAGCTCGCTAAGTACACGTTGGTTTTCAATCAGAAGCATGAGCTCCAAGTGTAGTAGGCAGGATTTGGGGCAGAAATCTAGAAATACTGTTTCTACATCTAAGACTATGTGCAAGCTATAGTGCAGGAACTTTTCTCAAATAGAAAAGAACTTTTCTCAAAAATGAAAAGAAAAATTGAGAAAAGAAACTTTTCTCAATTAGCAATCCTTTGGCTAGGAGTGTAGCTCAGTGGTAGGCCTCTTGCCTAGTATGTACAAGGCTGTGGGTTTGACAAAACAAAACAAAACAAAACAAAACAAATGAAACAAAACAAAACAACAAAAAAGTTTTGTTATCTATGAATCAATCTGTCTACCTAGCTATTGATCAATCTATCAGTTTCCTCTGTCAATAAATAAAGGCCAGATTTGAAAAATAATAATAATTCAATTTCTGTATAAGTGCCATGTACTTACTGATCACACCACTGAATTCCATAACTTTATTCCTACAGGTCAGCTATATCTTTTTTTATTCTTTTTAACAAAATGCAATAGTATCTATTCAATAACTGACCTAAAACAGTCATTATTTATATGTTACATTTTAAAGGAATGTTCTTAAAAACATGAAAGCTTTAATAACAAGAATATCCTTCGTTATGAAGTTAAGTCATTTTCTAAACTGTTAGTGATTAAGATAGTAATTTAAATAAATTATGATTCACTCATAACAGATCATTAATAAACATATTCCTAAGTAGATATGTTCTCATCTCTATCATCATTTCTTAATGACGAGTCCTAGAAATAAAATGTGTAGATCAAATGTTATGGATGCTTCATAAAATTTGAGTCATTTTAACAAATTACCTTTAGAATGCTTTTACCTATTTGCATGCCACCACCAAGAGTGGATGTTTGAGCAAATTTTTTTTGCCAAAAATACAGCATGGCTAAAATAAGTTATTAGTAGCTTGACGAAAAATATACTGATTTTTCTGCTTAAATTATACATTTGACTACTGTAATTAATATAGCTAATGTACTAATATGTTTTGGTCTTAATATTACTTTAAATAACTTTTCATTTTTCTAGGAAACTTTTTCCTTGCTTTGTAAATAAAAATATTGCTTTCACTTTAAAATATTATAGTTTTTTAAAGTCAGACAAACTTCAAGATAATGTCTTTCAATTACTTGCCACTTTTGCCTATTTTGTATTTTTTCCTTTAAGACTTGAACATTGTTTAGTAAGGGAAAGAATACAATCGGCAGAGAGTTCTGTTATTACCGTTCCTTGAGTAAGACTTGTATCCCTTGTCTAGTTCACCTAAGAGTCAAAGCAAGCAAAATCATAACAGATGATTGAACAATAATACAAAAATTGTGGCACCAAACCTAAGCAAGAGAAAGTAATATCTATTTTGGAACAAATGAACACAAGTCTTAATGAGCATACTGGCTCTCTGTCACAAGATGTTAGGTGGATGGGGCACTAGTGCAATAATAACCTGTGGGGTTCATTTAAATAAGAAGAATCTTGGTGGTTTTCAGTCATAACTACAAGTAACAGCTTATAGTCTTTAATTAAAGTCCTTTATACATACTGTTAGTGGAAAATTGTTTCTCACTCTTATAAGATAAAAGGATTTAAATTTTAGTGTGTCTATAGTAATCCTCTTGTACAACACAACACTTAAGATGATAGAATTATGTATGCAAAATAAAGTAGACATACAGATGACTACAAATGTTACGTACCACTCTGCCATCATTGTATTCATGTTTGCCAACCAGTTTTAGACGTTTGAAAAGTACTGTTGAGCTGTTTAAATGCAGTGACTACATTGTACTGTGATAAAAATGACACTTATGGAGACCTTCATTTATACAAAATCTGACCTGTTGTATGAATAGTCCCAATTAAAAGTCATTTTTGGGCAAGTTACTTATCAACAGTTTATGGCAATAGTATTTAAATAAAAGTAATTAAAATTTGTCATAAACTACACATTTACATAGCCTACCTTGAAAATACCAATTAAGTTCATATATTTTAGATCTCTATTTGTGCATAATAATTTTTTAAAGAATGTTTTATGTTCACAATAAATTTAAGTGAAAAACATAAAAATATCCAATACACCTGTGTCACTACATATGATAAAATCCCCTAGTGGTGTCTTCTGGGAAATTGACTACTTTCTATTTATACATTATCATTGTCCTTATAGCTTACAATAGGATTACTCTTAGTGTTAGTATGCTGTATACTTGGGCAAATATACAACATGTGTCTGTGATTACTGTATCCGGGAATGTGTACTCAACCCTCCAGGAATTCCCTGGGCTGGCCACTCCCATTCTACTCTCTCACTAACCCTAGCAGCCCAGTAGCTGTTCATCACTTAATTCTATCTTAAATCTCAACAACAAGAAAAAGCAACCTGATTTCAAAATGGGAGAAAGACCTGTGTGTTACCTTACCAAAGAAGATATGTATATGACAACGAAGGATATAAAAGAGAATATGTATCATTTGCTGTCATCCTGGAAATACAATAAGTGACCACTAGGAACCTACTAAATAGTCCAACACAAACATAGTGATACCACCAAGTATGGGTGAAGATGGGAAACAATAGGGAGCTTGATGTATCTCTGGTAAGAATGTAAAATGGTACAGCCTCTTTGACAGGTAACGTGGCAGTTTCTTATGAAATAATAATGGAGCCAAGTGACTATGGATTGAAATTTCTGAAATGTTGAGGCAAAATGAGTCATTCCTTATTTATGTTAACATTCTCATCTATTTTATCCCAGGGGAAAAAAACACAATACATCCAATAATTAATCTATTTTAATATTTTTATGTTAATGATTTATTTAGGAAATATGACAAGACTATGAGATACATTGAAAATATATAAATGTTTCCACACAGAAAAATTCACTATTAAATAGAATTATCATTCACTGATCTTTTTCTAATTTGTTATTCTTCCCACCATTACCACTGGACACTGAAATTTAAGATAACAATTATATATTATTTTTGTACTTATTAAACAATATTTAAACAAACCTCTGTATTAGTGTTGCAACGGATTAGAAATCATTGCCACTGATGATGTTTTAAAGGCATTAGGAGATAAATCTAGATTTAGGTGATTGTCAACTTCTCAGGGAAAATATGGGATTGAAGCAGTATAATAAATGTATACAAGGATGACTCAGAAAACAAGGTGAAGCTTACAATCTAAAACTAATCACAGAAATATTGCGGAGATAGGAAGGGAATCAAGGATGGAAGGAGAAGAGAAGGCTGGGAAGGGAAGAGGAACAAAGCAGAGAAGCAATCTGTCCAGGTACAAATTTCCCAAGTTGAGTAATTATTATGCATTGTAAATGTAGACCAATGACCAGGGCCAGCCAAACAGCTCAGTGGATTAAAGTTCCTGCAAGCAGGCACAAGGGTCAGATGGCTGAGATGGCAATTGAAACTGGGCATGGTGGCATGTGCCTGTAATCCCAGCTCTTGGGAGGCTGCAAACAGGTGGATCACTATGAGTCCAATCTAGTAGTGAGACTCTGAACACCCTGTAAACCCTAATATACAAAAAAAAAAAAAAAAGATGAAGAAAAAAAAAGAAATATACACCAATGAAAATGCATGAAACAATAAATAAATAAAATGAAACATGTAAACATGTATAAACATTATTAGAGGACTTTAACAATACCCAGTTCCTATAAAATCTAATAATTAAATCATTGAGGGTATAATTCAAAATTAGAGAATATGGAGCTGCTGTGATAGCACAGCAGTCCAAGTACCTGCTTGGGCAAGTGCAGGGACCAGGCAGGGTTCAATCCTTAGCACCACAGACTGTGCAGGCCCTGTTCCGGGTGCACCTGACTGGCCACCAAGACCAGGCATGGTAACACATCCATCAATCAAAGTGCTGAGGAGGCTGAAACATGAGGATTACTATGAGTAGGAGGTGTGCAGCGAGACCCTGTACCAAATACACAAAACTAAAAAAAAAAAAAGCAATCAAATTGCATGACATGCACCCATTAGAAAAAATTAATTTTAGTCTTTTATGTAGTTATTTGGTTCAAGGCCTCATTACACATCTTAGGGTTGTGCTGACTCTCCTGTCTCAGCAAGCCCAGTGCTGTGATCACAGCCATCACATGTAGTTTCACTGGCCAGCTTGGGGTGCACCAGCAGGGCATGCAGTACAGAGGATCGAACCTTGGTCCCTGTGCTTGCCAGGCAGGTGCTTAGACTGCTGAGCTGTCTCCCCAGCCACTGCACCCATTTCAAACATGTGAACAATTTTCATAAAGGCAGAACACCAGAAGGTGAGAATTATGTAGTTGTACATCTGTTAAAATTATAAGAAGACTTTGAAGATTTTGAAGGAGCTTTTATAACTAGATTCCATGAGCTAAAAGTAAATATAATGGATTGCCTGGCAAGCACAGGATCTGTAGTTTAATCCCTGGTACAAAAGAGAATAAAAAAAAAAGAAGAAGAAGAGTAAATATAATGGAAAAGATGATAAGTTTTCACAAAAGAAATATAAATTCAAAAAAATATTTAAATGAAAATTTCATGCTAAGTAGTACTAGTTCTAAGATTAAAGTCAATTCAATAAGGAAAAGGGCAGCAGAACATTTTAAGTTTGCACAACTAATGAAAAATGAAGAATTTGGAAACATTGGAGTAATTATTAATAGGGTTATGCTACTGTGGACTATAAGGAGAGGAAAAATAAATGGAAACAGAAAAATATTTGAAGAAGTATTGCTTGAAACATTCCAAATTTGGGGAAACACTATTTATAGAACAGAGAATCTAAATGGGCCCAAAACAGAATGAATTAAAAGAAAATTGAATTTAGACAAATCCTAAATGAACTGCTAACAAGGTACAAGAAGTATCACCACAGAGAAAAGAGCAAATGCCTTAAGATTACTCTCATCTCCCTTTTCCTCCCTGAAGCTCATCACAAGACAGAGTAAGGTCATTCTCTTACCCTTTCTCTCTCTTCTCTCCTAAGATCTGACTGTACCAGGTGTTCTGCACTGTACTTAGGAGGAATAAATCACACCTAAGATTGTGAAAAAGAACCTTTAGACTTAGGCCTTGCAGCTGGGCGTGGTGGTGCACGCCTGTAATTCCAGCACTCGGGAGGCTGAGGCAGGAGGATCAGTGCGAGTTCGAGACCAGCCTGGGCTACAAAAGTGAGCTCAAGGCCAGCCTGAACTGCATAGTGAGACCCTGTCTCAAAAAGACAAAAAAAAAAAAAAAAAAAAAAAAAAAAAAGAATTAGGCCTTGCTAGGGTCCCCCTAGTTTATTACTATTCGAGTATGTGCTCTTAAACCCTCCAGTCACATTCCAAGCCATGCATTAAGCTTAACAGTTTTTGTGTTTCTTTGGGTTTTCCTTTCTGAACACTTCTATGTCACCTGAAACATAAAAACATCAGTCAGGCTACATAGCACAACCAAGATGATGAGGAAACGGGCAATGAGTTGAACTCAGCAACAGAAATAGCACTAGTAAAATAAAAGAAATTGAAGCACTAGCTTTTGTTTAACATCCAACTAAAGCAAATATATATGGCTCAACACAGGAAAACCAGCCGATAAGCACAACCACTCCAGAGGCAAAAGCAATAGAATCACACCTAGGGGGCGGCCCAGGTATCTTAGCTACTCCCTGTTTCAACATAGATGTTTGAAAAAGGACTGGTGGTTGAGCTCTCCCTCGTGTCCCTAACTTCCAGATCCACTACTGGAAAAAAATGTATGATTGTCATTTGCACATATAATTCTGAAGTACTGACATAAAATTCAAAGGTCTTAAAATTTCACTTTAATGGAATTTACTGATATAATTGAAATCAGAAAGATGGAAATAAAGAAGACCTCTTATCTGTAATGCACATAAAGACTGTTGTGACCAATTACGTATGCTACCTTACACGTCAGTTCTATTTATTTATTTGTTTGTTTATTTATTACATCAGTTCAATTTTACACTGACAACATCAACTGAAAAGACTTTTTTTTTTTTTTTTGACACAGCCTCATCTTCATATCATTTGACAGAGACACTCCAGTCTTCTGAACTAAAAGTTGAGACTTATCTCATTACTGTCAATATACAACAAAATATAACTTACAGTAAAAAGTATGAAACATACTTAATGACTTGTATTGAGTGCTATTGGGCCTCCAGGGCCTGTCTAAGCATACTTAAATCTGATGTAGTGAGTGAACACTAGGCTCTCTCTCGAGTGTTGTTATGCATCCATTTTTTATAATTTTATTTAATGTGATATTCAGCATGATCCATAAGACTTCGTGAGTTATTCATGGCATTAAAATGTTTACATTTCAGAAGTAATATTATATAAAAATGTACAACAAGAAATCTGATAATGCTTGTAGTCTCTTGTCTTCAGCCTCTTCCTTCCTTCTTCTTAAATATAACATTTTAGCTGGGCATGCTGGCAAATATATGTAAGCCTAGAACTTGAGAGACTGAGGAAGGAGGATTGTAATTTAAAATTCCACCTGATCAAAATACTATGTCTATTAAAAAACAAGAGGAATTGGACTGTATCCCAGTGTTATGGTTTGTGTTTATTTTCCCCCAAAGCCTCATGCGATCATTGAGGAACAGTTCTACATTTTGTGATTAATTCATGATGCAAAGCTGGAATTCTGGGTCTGAGTACTGCTGGCATTTTAGGTGTGAGTGCTACTCCCAGCCTAGAGCAGATAGCCTGAATGCAACAGACCAGAGACAGAGAGACAGACTTTTTTTCTGTAACCACTGTTGCTGCTACTCCTCCCTTTTGCTCTTGATGTTTTGCTGCCTTCCACCACTATGAACTGCTGCCTTCTGCCATGTTCCACTCTGCCTTGGAGCCAGCAGAGTAGGAACTGAAACCTCCACTGACTTTGAGCTAAATGAACCATTTCTTCCTTCATTTTGGGTGTCAGGTATTTGTTCCAGTAACAAGAGAAGAGTAACCATGACAGAATTTAGTGCCAGGAATGGAGTCATTAGTGTGGCTAAATCTGACCACGTGGATTACAAGTTTTAAGAATGGTTTATGAGAAGAGATAGGAAACCATTGCAGATGCCACCTACAGTAGAAGTACTGGAACACTTTTGGCTGTTTTGTGTTCCTTAATGTAAACAAAATCATAATAAATAGATACTCAATTTTTCATTTATTGTGTGCTTTCCATGATTATTTACTTAAAGACTACTTTTCGTGTATATTAATTTCTACTTTTGAAATTACTCTCATTTGAAGTATAACATATTCAATTACAAAGTTACCAATTTTTCACTCTTGCTCCAGTGAACCTTGATATTTTGTTATTAAATCTTAATATATGGAAATCTAGTCTGATTTTAACATCTGGACATCTCTTGTTTTATGCCTCATGAATATCTATACAACAATTATTTATTTTTTTAATTTTATAGACTAAATACACACCAAAAGTTTCTCTAAATACTGAATATCAGCATTTCTTTCTAAATTGAAAAATAGTAACAATCAGATTTTTCATTTTTAAATATTGTGACAAATGTAAAATATGAGGTTAAAGATCATTTGCGTTAGGAAGTCACATTACATATGAGCGAAGAAAAAATGCAATTCATTATATGTGAAAATTCAGCTTAAAAATAATTACATTGCCGGGCATGGTGGCTCACGCCTGTAATCCCAGCACTTGGGAGGCTGAGGCAGGAGGATCGCTGCGAGTTCGAGACCAGCCTGGGCTACAAAAGTGAGCTCAAAGCCAGCCTGAACTGCACAGTGAGACCCTGTCTCAAAAAGCCAAAAAAAAAAAAAAAATTACATAATATTGTTAATATTCTCTCTCGTAAATGATGCATGTGGAAGCAAGTTGCTCAGTTGCTTGAAAGTGAGGATTACTAGGCATGGTGACACATGCCTGTAATTCTAGTACTTGGAAGGCCAAGTCAAGAGGACCACTGGGAGTTTGAGGCCAGCCTAGGCTACCTAGTGAATGAGCTCAGAATGAGTGTGAGCTGCATAGTGAGACACTGCCTCTAAAACAAATAGTCAAGCAAATGTTAAAAAAGGGGAGTAGTCCAGGCAGAGCCCAATGGCATAAGTACTTGTCCAACAAGTGTAAGGTCCAGAGTTCAATACACAATACAGGGAGAAAGAGACGGGAGGGGGGGGAGAGAAGAGAAAGATATATCAGTACAGGTGCAAATTCAGGTACAAATTCCCTACAATATATAAGATAATTTTATATCTAAATTGTACCAACATGTTTAAAGAAAATATTTTTTTAAAAAAGAAAGCAATACTTTTGACATTTTCTTTAGCATTTTATCTAGAGATAAATACTTTAGATATAGCTTTGGGATCATAAAGTAAATTACAGGGCTTCCATCCTCTCAGCATGTTGATCAGAGTTTGTTGATTCCAGCCATGCCTTCTTGCCCTGCAGAGCACCAGGGAGTTGTGACTACCATAGCGACCTGCAGAAGGCTTGCAGAGCCTTCCTTGAATAAATCCACCATCAAGAGAGCCTTATAAAATTTTGGCCTGCAGTCATCATCACTGGATATTTCTTGAACTATGCCTTAGTGCCTTGACCACCTTCTCCTCAGTGAGATAGAAACCTGATGAGCCGCATCTCAGTTACTTTTCTGTCATTGGTGGGACAAAATATCTGACACCCAAAATAAAGTCAGGAAAGGTTTATTTTGCTGTCAGTTAGTGGAGGTTTCAGTCCATACTCTGCTGGCTCGAAGGCAGATAGTAGCATTTCATAGCAACAGAAAATAGTGAAGAGCAGAAGAGGAACATCTGCTGTTTCTATCAAGCCTCTTTCTGTTCCTTCCATGTGGACTAGAAAGACCAGAAGCCACTCCAAGGAAGTGGCAGCGGCTGCTGCAAGATCCAAGCTTCCCCCAAGTCGTGTAGCTGTGTAGATCAAGCTTCTCCAAGGAAGGCTCACCCAGAAGACTTCTTCAACACTTTTATGCATTTTTTTATAAAATGGGAAGGGACAGCACTTCCCATCCTGAGGTGGGGCCCTCCATACCTTAGGTGTGGGCCTACCATGCTCTAGGGCATAGTCACTGAGCAATCCAGATAAGCTTCTCACCCTGCAAGTTGACACAATGTATTAAAAACCACAGCTCCACACAATAGGAGCTTGAATAAACCTACCCTTCCCTCCCACTCTCTGGAGAGCCTTGCTGACTTGCACCCTGCCCAGCTACCAACACTGCAAAAAAAAAAAAAAAAAAAAAAAAAAAAAAAAAAAAAAAAAAAAAAAAAAAAAAA